>JANFAB010000094.1:0-276559 GCA_024613165.1 Pisolithus albus
ATGGAAGCCGGGAGACAACTGTGGTATGATGATGGCTTCCCTGACCACGCAAGCACAGTGACCTCGCCGAAACGGGTCACTATCTCTTCCAAGAGATGACCGAGAGCGTCGGCTCCTTCACCGTAGTGAGGCCTGATGTCCGATTTGAATATACCGATAAGAGAGTATGCGACGTCCTCCTCGACTGTCGCATTACGCGTGGAAGCAAGACGGAGCTTCTCGCGCACCCCGAGGTCGTCTGGAGAGAACGAGACGATAGTTCCATGGGGGATCCTAATGGCATCTGCTAGCTCCTGCATGACCGCTGCGGATTCCTTGTGGTTAGTACCAGTATTGCCAAGATATGGTTTCCACTCCGAATCGTAGAAAAGCATAACTCGTGGTGCGAGAAGCTCCTGCAAAGTCCATGCTCGTGTCATCCATAAACTACGTGCGAGGTCCCCGGGGTTGGACGGATGCGCTACGCCAGCAATGAATACAAGCGTGGCTGTCGAATCCGCGTACCATTTGTACATAGATGTAAGGGATTGGTTGAGGATCGGGCCTGTGGTCTTATCAATACAGCATGTATCCGACCACGCCCACCTATAACCAAGTCTGCCCGTCTCTTTGCAGAAATTCTGCAACTTTACGCTCAAGGTCGTACTGGGAAGGTTCCACACCGATTCGACTGAGTTGACGTCTTGGAATGATGGCTCTTTCCCTTGCCACACGTGCGAGAACATGACGTATCCAAAGAAACGTGTACCCACACGGTGGATCCGCTCCTGATCTACGCCACTCGTCATAGAGGAAACAAGTTCCTTAAACGACGGATCGGCCTTGAAGATTCTCATCCTCTCGGGACCGTCGCAAAGGCGACCTGTGGAAACGTCAATCACGACGAGGGGACAGCCTTTGAGGATTCCATGGATAACAAGATCGATGGCTGCAATCGTTTCGGATGGGGATGTGTAGTCCTTACGGAGTTCTGTGAAACCGTCATTTGTGTTTATTGGATTCATATACGAAGTACATACCCTTAATTTCAGGGTCAGGAGACTGTTCCATGGCGTGCAACATAGAGTTGAAAGCAGCGATTGCTTCGTCATACCGTTTTGCTCCATGCAAGGCCACGTGCCTCGCTTTATGACCCCAAGGGTTAGAGGGTTCCGCTTCCACTGCCTATATAGCAGTTTCAGGGAAACAGACTCGTACTAGAAATATACTACACATACCTCGATTGCATCCTGAAGGGCATCCTCCCACAACTCTTTCGCTGCTCGAGCTCTGCTCCGCTTGACAAAGAGACCTCCAGGACTTGGAGGGCTGAGGGACAAGGCAGTAGAGTACTGTGTTATGGCATCGTCGTGATTTTCGGATCCAAGGGCTTCATCTCCAGCACGTTCAAGTCTCGTAGCACACTTCTGAGTAAAATCTGATGATGGACGTTAGCGTGCATGGTAACCAGACCGGTAACTGAGAGACGTACCTGCTATCCACTCCGCAGTTGCCTTGCTCTCCTGGACCTCCACATCTAATGTCCTGATGATGTTGAGAATCTCCACGGCTTTGGTCGTACGTCCATCGGCATAGAGGATTTGACATAAATGTTGCTGAGTAACAATGTCTGGTCCATCGAAACTCCACCCAAATATCTGTTGAAAGGGTTAAATTAGTTAGTAGTAATGGCAGAAAACTTACAAGTGATATCGTCGTTAGGGGAGGACATTGTTTGTCCTTTGGGGCTAGGTTCTTCGCGCGTTCAATCATTGGTATCGCACGTTCGTAATTTCCTTTCTTCATGTACATCGCTGCAAGGACCTTCAGGATGTATCAGCGGTGATAGTCACGGGTCTGCACCATACGAAGCACATGCCTGAGTGTACACATAGGTGATGTTATCATCGTTGTTATCCTCTGCTCTCGTAGCAAGATGGTGTACACGCGTTGTCGCATCTTCTTGATTCCCGGACTCAAACACGAGGATCGACTGAGTGTTGAAGATTAAGCAATTGTGAGAACGATCCGTGCCATCTCACGCACCCTCAGTAGTAAGAGGAGTCTGTTATCGTGAGATTCGCAGTCGTGAAAGGCCAGGTCAAATTGGCGTAATGCACCGTCTCGATCGCCCTGGCCAAGTACGGCAACTGCCATCGCGATATAACCGATAGGTGATGGCTGAACCCGGAGGGACTTGAGGTGTATGTAAGTGAACATGGATATGAACTAGTGAGAAAGCAAACTCACATCTGTTGCATCCTCTATTGCGGGCACCCCATATTTCAAACGCACTCGTATAAGAGCGCGATGTGCCAGCAGGTGGTGGCTAGGACTCGAGGTGTTTGTGACCTCCTCTGATAGTAGCATTTCGGTGTTCATCGGATTGTCCTGTATCAATGACTTGAGGATCTTGCTACTCACTTGTATGAGCGGAAGCTAGGCAACATGGAGTTCCGTTACGTACAGTAATGAGGATGCTCACTTACAGCGCCGACGATGTACTTGGAAGGAAGGACATCTCTAAGATTGTAAATGGTAATAGTCTCGTCAACTCCACATGCGAGATAGCCCCCGCTTGGCGACAGAGCGATGCAGCTGATGCTTGCGGTGTGCGTGATCATAGTACCAACCTGCCTGCGGGATACACAATCCCATAGCGAGACTGATTTGCCTGCAGAACATGCGATGAATCTGCCGTTGGATGCTATGGATGCGTCAGATCCAGTGTCGTGAATCGGCCATTCTGAAGACGAAGAGTGGGAAGTGTCGAAGCAGGTGATTTTGCCTTTGCTCGCTACAAAAAGCTGCTGGCCATCGGATGACCAGGCCAACGGAGTGACCAACCCTGAGGCATTACTTGAACCCTGACGGCCTGAATCAAACAAGACCTTGCCGTCGTGGGTGTTGTAGACGCGGAAACCGCTATCATTCGAGACAGTAGCAAATCGACTACTATCAGGAGAGAACTTGACACCACGAACACGACAGTGCGAGAACGGAGGAAGCAATTTGGCACCAGAGGTGATGCCAAATATCCGGGCGGTGCCGGCGGCGCCGTAACTCCCGGCGACCACTTTGGTGCAGTCGCTGGAGACGTCGATCCCGGTGACGGACCCGTCGTAGCCTGTGGACTCGTGCGCTTTCGCGTGAGTGTCGGCGTTCCAGACGATCGCCTTCTTTCCGTGGTCTCCGGAGATGATCCACCGCCCGTCATTGGAAACCGCAAGGGAGCGGAAATCGTCACCCAGTTGTATGGTTGGACCCTGCTGCTGTTTGTCTTCGATCTTCCACCGACGAATACCACGGTCAGCACATCCGACAACGACCTGGCTCTCGTCCACAAAGGCGACTGCCCACACATCACTCTGAGATACGATCTCGATTTGTTTCGCTACTTAACCACCACAGCAACTATCAGTAGGGTCGCCTCGGCCTCTCTGAGTCTTGGTACGCACCCATTATCGTCGCTAGCAAGCCCACCGACACACCTTGCCCTGGAGTTTAGAGAGACAAGGGACGACAGTTGGTAGGCTCTTATCCATAGCCCCCTTATATTATTCTTCTGCGCGTTCATAAAGCTATTATCTGTTCACACGGCTTCAGTCACATGCCGATACCGATACAGCATCCTCGTGAGTCATTCCAGGAACAATCTCCGCACCTGATTATCCGCCTACACAGGTTCTCGTGTGCGCAAGGTCACGCATAGGGTGAGTGTCGGTGGAAGGAAGACGTGGTGGTGTATATATTGACCTTCGGCGCATATATCAATGCGCTCGATCCTGCCAAACCTCAGATTTCGGCGTACCCTCATACTTACTGATACCCTCGATCCCTCGCTTCCTCTCCGGAATTTGCCCACACGCAACGATAAAACGCATCTAACTAGCATCCCTCAAGTTCATTCACTGGCTCGTCAACATGCCCACCACTCCAACGAGATGGCAGGAGTAGGATGTGATATAACAGATAGCGATATCGTACCCCACTAACATCTCACTCATTGAAGCATGCATCGATTTGACAGCTTCGACACCCCGCAATCTGTGAGTCGGAGCCATTGATGACAAAACCGGTGAGGTCAAGAAGGAGAAGAGTACTCCTAACGCTTTACTTTGATAAACAGATCAGTGGACGTCATCTTTTCCCTATGATGATCCCCTCCGGGCACCGAATGATGAAGCACAGCCTGATGGACATGCGAGAGACACCTGTGTGTGCACCATGTTGGGACTTACTGCCGGATATCCAAAGACGGGCAATCGAATCCGTACTTAACCTGGTGCGTGTTTTTGCGATGCACAGCAGCCGAGGGCTGTCTACATACCTTTGCGCATCGCCCCACCCGCAGCTTTCACCCTCCCGCAGTTCTTCCAGAACGACAATCTGGACCGGAAACGAGTTGCTTTTGGCTCTGAGGGAACTTCGGGAATTAGTGTTACCTTGGCGCAACTTGTCATCCACAAGAATGGAAGTCAACGTCAGACGGCAGGTGTCCACGCGACGACCGGATTCATAATGCAAGGGAGGAACGATGGTATGTGGCCTTCCGACTTCTAGGTAGCTTACAGCCCTGCTTTTCCTGCCTCCGTCTACTGGCGGTTTCGAGGATGCAAGCGCCCGCAAGATAAGGAAGGTGAAAGGTTCCAGCGTCATCGTCGGTTGGGAGCGTGGCATTCGATTTGTTTCATCAGATGCAGTGTACCAAGCTGGACAATATGGTCCGAGCCCGTTGACACTGCCAGAGACTGCTTAACCATCAAAACGCCACCAACCTGCTCCGGCAACCATTACCATCCGGTTGAAGTATTATAGCTGAGTTCTTCATTCCAGGTGTGATTCCTGCTAACGCCCGGGTCAATACTTCTACACCGGACTGACTGAGCCAGAGTGGCACTCATTGGTATCAGCATCCATGTTATCCCGCGACTTCTCCGCAGCTTCGCAATTTCATGGTACTGCAGGACTTCTGTGCACGGTACATTTCTGCATGTAACACCCCGCCGGAGTTTAGAACAGAGAGTACCGTGGAATAATCAGCTCAAGGATATTCGGAAATCCGATGACAGGTCTTCCGGATCGCGTCACTGATCAACTGGGACTGAAACTGTGGTTAGTACGTCCCCGCGATCTCAATGTAATTTTTGTCAGGTGTCAACACAACGACGCAACGCACACAAAGGGAGGGACAAGTAATGGTATGTGCGCTTAGACTGCTTATACTGACGTGGATGTATTTCATTAGATGCAGTGTGTCAAACCGCCTCATTGTCCTGTCTTACATCGGTTTTCGTCGTCCATCATCTATGGTACATGTGACATGGCCGACGCGGATTCGAAGTATTAAGTAGGTGGTATTGCTATGAGCGCTCGAGGGCTCCGTCTCCCAATCCATGTGTCAAGCAAAACCACGAATACAACAGGAACGGAAACAAAAGCGATGTAGGACGAACGGCAAACCAGCCTTAAATAAAGATCATAGTAACCGAGTGGCCATTTCCACACGCTGTTACAGGATTTCCAAGATTCTCGTCCGGATATTCCTTGGGGTGATATCGGTTCCGAGTCCCGGGACGATAATGTCATTCTCTGCAGCGACCCGCTTGTACTCTCCGTTCGGATGTTGTACGAAAAGCAACGCATTGAACGGTTGACTGAGGCGAGCGATCATCTGCAGCGCTCGGACATAACTGTCAACCTGAGAAATGGCGACACCGTGTGATCGCACGTCTTCATCCAGTCCGGTGCTACCATCCGAGTCCGAATCCGAGTCAGCGTCCACGTCCGACTCCGGCTCATTTTCCCCAGTGACCTCGCTACTCGATCCTCGGATGTGACGGATCCACGGATGTGCCAAGACAAATTTCTTCCGCTCGTCTGCAGTAAGATTGTCTGTGGTTGTGAACTCCACATTTCCAATGCCAGATACCTCGGCATGATATAGCTTCTCGTCACCTCTACGGTCCCCCTGTATAATGAGTGCTCTGACAGGGAAGACGATACATGGAAGATATAGACGTCGAGCTGCAAAACGGGCAGGTGGAAGGGATTTGATTTGATTATAGATACGCGCGGCTTCCCGCCTGGACACCTTGCGGCATAATTCGGCGATGCGGTTTTTCATTTCTTCACCCTCGAGTGGCGGAGGGTTGTAAGGAGTCTGGTTGTAGACGGAAATAGAGGCTGGAAGACAACTGTTGTATGATGACGTCGTCCCTGACCACGCAAGGACAGTGACCTCGCCAAAACGGGTCACAATTTCCTCCAGGAGATGTCCAAGAGCATTGGCTCCCTCACCATAATAAGGCCTGATATCAGACTCGAATATACCGATGAGAGAGTACGCGACATCCTCCTCGACTGTCGCATTACGTGTCGAAGCCAGACGGAGTTTTTCCCGCACCCCAAGCATACCCGGAGAGAACGTGACGATAGCTCCACGGGGAATCTTGATGGCGTCCGCTAGTTCTTGCATGATCTCGGGACATTCCTTGTGGTTGGTGCCAGTGTTGCCAAGGTACGGTTTCCATGTGGAGTCATAGAAAAAGATGACTTTGGGTGCGAGAAGTTCTTGCAAGGTCCATGCTCGCGTCATCCATACACTACGTGTAATGTCCCTGGGCTTCGATGGATGTGCCACGCCAGCAAGGAATACGAGCGTGACCGCAGAATCCGTGTACCACTTGTACATAGATGTAAGGGATTGATTGAGGATGGAACTCGTGGTTTTGTCGATACAACATGTATCGGACCAAGCCCACCTATAACCAAGTCTCCGCACCTCTTTGCAGAAATTCCAGAGCTTGTTGCTTGAAGGCGTTTTGGGAAGGTTCCACACCGATTCGACCGAGTTGACGTCTTGGAATGACGGCTCGTTCCCCTGCCACACGTGCGAGAACATGGCATATGAAAAGAACCTTGTAACCACGCGGTGGATCCGCTCGTCATCTACTTTTCTCGTCATAGATGAAATGAGCTCTTTGAACGACGAGTCAGCCTTGAAGACATCGATCCTTTTGGAATCGTCACAAAGGCGACCAGTGACGAGATCGATGACAACGATGGGGCTACCTTTGAGGAATCCGCGAGCAACAGCAACGACGGTAGCAGTCGTTTCGGAAGGAGATATGTAGTTCTTACGCAGACCTGTGAAGCGGTCATTTGCGTATCTCAGATTCATACACGAGGTACATACGCCTGATTGCAGGGTCATGGGACCGTTCGATGGAGTGCAGCATGGAGTCGAAAGCAGTGATCGATTTGTCATACTGTTTCGCTCTGTGAAATGCCATGTGCTTGGCCTCATAGCCCCAAGGGCTAGAGGGGTCCGCATTCACTGCCTACACCGCAATTGCAGGGGGATCAATTCACACCAAAAGGATGCTATACGTACCTCAGTTGCATCCTGCAGCGCATCCTCCCACAATCCTTTTGCTGTTCGAGCTCTGCTCCGCTTCAAAAAGAGACCCGTAGAACTTGGAGGGTCGAGAGATAACGCAGTAGAGTACTGTGTTATTGCATCATCATATTTTGCATGTCCCAAAGCTTCATCTCCAGTACGTTCAAGCGTCACAACACATCTTTGGGTGAAATCTGATGACGGACATTGAAGTACACATTAACTGGTCTAGTGACCACAAGACATACCTGCCATCCAGTCAGCGGTTATCCCGCTACCCTGGATCTCTTCGTCTGGTATCCTGATGATGTTGAGGAGAATGTCCACGGCCTCTACTGTACGTCCTTGAGCATAGAGGGTTTCGCACAAGCCGTGCAGAACAACGACGTCCAATCCATCAAAAGTCCACCCAAATATCTTTTTGGAGGGTTAGATTAGTAGGTTGTATGTAGTTGCAGATGACCCACAAATGAGATCGTCATTAGAGGAGGACATTGTTTGTCTTTCGGGGCTAGATTCTTCGCACGTTGAAGCATTGGTATCGCGTGTCCGTAATTTCCCTTTCTCATGTACATAGTTCCAAGGACCTGTGGAACGTGTCAGCGGTGGCGGTTACAGGTCTGCGCCACGCGAAGCACGTGCCTGGGTACAAAGGTACGTGGCATCGTCATCATTGTCATCCTGTGCTCTCTTAGCGAGGTGGTCCACACGCGTTATCGCATCTTCTTTATTTCCGGATTCAAACACGAGGATCGACTGTAGGAAATGAGGGTCAATTGTGAGAATGATCCAGATCACCTCACTCACCTTCAGAAGTAACAGGAGTTTGTTGTCGTGAGGCTCACAAACATTAAATGCAAAGTCGAATACACGTAGTGCTTCCTCTCGATCGCCCTGAGCGAGTTGGGCAACCGCCATTGCGATATACCCGATGGGCGACGGCTGAACCCGGAGAGACTTGAGGAACATGTGAGTGAATATGTACGTGGGGTAGTGAGGAAGTAGACTTGCCTCCCCCGCGTCCTCTATCGCAAGCGCCACGCATTTCAAATGTGCTCGTATGAGAGCACGGTCTGCTAGCAGGTAAAGGTTAGGACACGAGGAGCTCTTGATCTCCTTTGTGAACAGCTTTTCGGTGTGTTTCAGGTTACCCTGTGTCCAAGATTCGAGGACCCGACCACTCATTCTTACGAGTGGAAACGGAGAAGTAAGGAGCTGCCAATGATCAAAGCGCTACATAGCATATTGGAGATGGCATACCTACATCACGGATGAAGTACTCCAAGGGAAGGACATCTCTAAGATTGTGAACCGTGAGACTACTGTTATAAAGTCCGCATGCGAGATACCCCCCACTTGGTGAGAGAGCAATGCAGTTGATATCCCCGATTTCTGTGATGATACCACCGATCTGTTTATGGGTCACGCAATCCCATAGCGAAACTGATTTGCCTGCAGAACATGCAATGAATCTGCCGTTGGATGTTATAGACGCATACGATCGAGATTCATGGATCGACCATTCTGAAGATGAAGAGTTGGAAATGTCGAAACAAGTGATTTTGCCTTTGCCCCCCACGAACAGTTGCTGACCGTCGAGCGACCAAGCTAATGGAGTGACAGTCCATGCTGAGTTGTCCAGGAACTTACGACCTGAACTGAACAAGATATCGCCATCGTGGGTGTTGTAGACGCGGAAAGCGTTGCCAGACGCGAGGGTAGCAAAGCGACTGCCGTCCGGGGAGAACTTGACGCCAAGAATACCAACGCGTGACGAGGGATGAAGCAACTGCGTACCAGAAGTGATGTCGCGTATCCGAATGGTGCCCGCCAAGTGCGCGGAGACGACTTTGGTACAATCGCTCGAAATGTCGACTGCTGTTACCACAGTCAGGTATTCTGTAAACGTGTGCACTTTCTTGTGAGTGGCCGCATCCCAGACGATCGTCCTACCGCCGGCGTCTCCGGACACAATCCACTGCCCGTCCTGCGAAACAACCACAGACAAGATAGCGAAACCCGCTCGAATGGTGGGACCCTGTTGCTGTTGGTTTTCAATCTTCCGCCGACGAATATTACCCCAGAAATTTCCTCCTACGACCTGACTTTCGTCCGCAAAGGCGACTGCGCATGTGGTGCTCTGATGTTCAATCTCGATTCGTTCTGCAACTTAGTAACCACCACAGGTGGGCTGTCAGCAGGGCCGCCTCGGCTTCTCTGTCGGACTGCTGGTACGCACCCGTCATCGTCACTAGCAAGCCCAACAACACACCTCGCTCTGGAGTGTGGAGTGGAATGAAGGAACGGCTCTTTGTAGGCTTGGTTATGGACCCCGTTACATAAATCTGCACGTTCCTTAACCGATACGCATCTATTCACGCCACCAAAGTCACATCGTGTTCTTCACTATCGCGAGATTTGGCAGTGCAGCATTCTCATTTCGGTAGCGATCACGGCGCCTAAGTGTATGCCGCGAAGACCGGATTAACAATGCGAGGGAAGAACGACGGTATGTGATCTCACGAGTTCTGGGTAGCTTACAGCCCTGCTTTTCCTGCCTCCCTCGACTGGGAGCTTCGAGGATGGAAACGTCTGCAAGATGAGGAAGAGTGAGACGTTTTCCTGAGTGACGGCGTCATTGTCGGTCGGGAGCAAGCCCGGTAGTGGCGTTGCGCGCGTTTCATCAGATGCAGGGCACCGAGCTGGCGAATGTCACCCGGCCCGAACACATTGACCCTGCCATCAAAAGCGCCACCAACCTAATTGCCATTGAGAAACTTTAGTAACGGCCCGGGATGGCGCGATACAGCCTGCCATGACCCCTACACCCTGCCTAGTCGCTCCGGTGGAGTGGCGGGGAGTGGTGCTCTGCTCGTCGTTGTAGCTGATGTCTACATCAGCAAAACGAGCCAAAGCTAGCAGAGCCCGGCAGAATCCGGCGCTCCTAGCAAGGCCTACCTATGCCTCGCAAGAGCTGACGCATGCCTGCCAGGCCTAGCTAGAACTCGCAAGAGTCACCATGGCACGGAGTTGAACCCACTGACCATTGCTAGGTCATGACTTAACCTTGCAAGGCCTAGCTAGCTCTAGCTAGGCAACGAAATCATTCAACTTCCGAGTCACAAATGTATATGTATACCATCACTAATGCTAGTCAGTATACTCCGGTTTGACCTTAACACATGGAACACAGTGAATTCAACGGGATCACGATACGCATAATGCGGACATGAACCTGTCTAGTGTAGTGAATCAACAACAGCACCATGACTGTTAGTGTCCATCATCCTCGACTTCGCCGTCCTCGACATCCTGGATCTCGTCACCCGAGTCTGAGCCATCTACATCAATAACCTCCTCGAGGTTGCCATACCCATATTCCTCCATCTCATCAGCCAGAGCGTCCGGAATAGCTAGATCACTGGACAAGGAGTCAATGCTCTCGGACCCGGTCTCATCTCCACTGTCCTGGTCAGTGCCATCCTCGAAACTGTGGACTTCATTCCCATCCATCAACTCATCTGCAGTGTCCTCTATTATGCTGAGGTCACGTTCCAGGGTGAACGGCCTTCTGTCCAACTTGTCTCGGTCATCGAAGAGGCAGCGTGTGGCCTCACGGGTCGTCTTGTGTCCCACGGCTCCACCACGAAACCGCATGAACATGTCGCGGTCGACGAACCTTCAAAATCATCTCGTTACTAGTAATATGAGGAGATAGATTCACTACTTACATGTTGATGTAGTACCACTCCCAGTCTTCATTGTTGTCTGGCTTACGGCGAGCGATTGAGGGGGGTAAGAGATCTTTGGTGCATCCAAAATGGTAAGCGGGGATGAGATGTACAGCGCGAACGATGTCATTTGGGTCAATGAACCCAAATGCATTGGCAAGGTCATCTTGAGGATAGAAGCCGATCCGAGGAAGACGCCGTGCTGCCCACCCAGACTTGAAGTTTCTGTCACGTGCGAACCATCGCACCCACAGGACGTCCATTCGCTTGGCGGAATGATCGTTGAGTTCAGGCCCATTGAACTGAACATCGAGGTGAAAGATTCCAATAATACGCGCGTACCAATACGGGTGTGGGTTCTCCTCGGTTTCGTGGGATAACACCATCACATCAGCATGCGTGCGTGGGTTGAGCGAATCCTGGTCTCTACGCAGGTCGTACGAGGTGTAATTCACGCGCAGGATTTTGTGTCGGTAGAGACGGTTCTTGATGATTATCAGGGCGTTATATTGAGCTTGTGTGAATTCTTGTTCCTCGCCATTACCCGGTTCAGTGCTGAGTAGTGATCCGCAGGGGTACCGAGTACCCGTGGGGGGTCACGGGTAGGGGTACCACGGGTAGGGGTACGGGTTGCAGCTCCGGTACCCGGGCCATACCCGTGACCCCTGGCACTGTACCCGTGTACCCGTGGCACTTACCCAGTGACCAATAGCATAGTACCACTAACTACTACTCGAAACAATACAATTTGAGAGCCTTTATCAAGTAGTTCAACATTCTGAAAGAGTGGGAGGAATGGCATCAAACTGAGGAAGATACTGTATGTGTGATGTGATGGGAGGGGAGAGGGGGAGGTCACCAATCAATAACTGTACATGGGATGGACACGAAACAGCAGGGAATTATCAAGGATGTCAGGGGAGCCATGGCCAACAAGGAATTGAGAGAATGCACGCACCCGATCCCCAGATATTTACCAAACTGACCTCTGCTAATTGCATCTGCGAAATTTCCAATATCTCCACATCTACTGCACCGATCGCAACGTGAGATACACCATTGGAAAGGGCTAATCGAGAGGTACCACGTTCCGAAAAAGCGAGAGCTTTGGACCAGAACTGAGAGAGATACAGCGATGGAAAACCGATAGGACAGTAGGGTGGGGGGAGGACAGGAGGCTGTTGAGAAACAACCGCTGGGGCGATCAACATAAAAATCTGGGGGGTGGTAGAGGATATTTAGTAGAGTACGGAGAAAAAAGAATCATACCAATCAGACAATCCGATCAAGAGATATTCACCACAGCACACTGTACCTCTCCATACACAAAAACATTGATATCTCCACAATGGCAGGATGGAATCAGACAAAAAAACAACCAGAAGAGAGCCCTGACCAAGTAGAATGTGTGTGCGAAAAAACGAGAGGCATGGCGCAGTTTTGAGGGAGAAACCCTTGGGTAGACTGGGGTAAACCCGTGGCGGGTACAGACCCCTGCACCCGTGGGAATTACCCATACCCTTGGGTCACGGGTACGGGTATCATGCGGGTACGGGTACGGGTTGAGGTCCCGAGTACCCGGGGGTTACCCCTGCGGAACACTAGTGCTGAGAAGTCGCCCAAGGATGTGAGCCTTCAACCGGGGAAGAAAGTCCTAGTAGTGCAATATCCACGCTTAGCACTCGGCAACACAGTACCTGTAGAGACTTACCTTGAGAGCGAGGTCACTTTTATGCATAGATAGGAATGCTGTGATGTTGCAGTAATCTCTTCGACTCTGACCAATCTGGTAGTGTGCTTCTGGCAAGCATTTCGGCAGCGGTTCCTCCGACTCATCCTCAAACCGGGTTTTCCGCTCCTTCATGATATGCAACAGCCGTTCGCGGTGTTGGTGCTGAGCAATTCCACGTGCAAAAGCTATCTTGTTTGTCCTTGAGTAAAACCGTTTGACACGGCGATGTTCTAGTTCGCCCTGGATTGTAATTCAGATAAAAGTACACATTAACTGCAGAGTTTCGTGACTTACGACTTGCGTGGAGTAGTTATCCGTTGTGCCAAAGAGTCTGATGGTATGGACATAATCCCCTAGCGCATGTAATTTGTATGTCGCCAAGTTGAAAGACCGTTGCTTACGGCCCACTGGTGCTGGTTTTGGAATGACAGCTGATGTTGCGGGTACTCTTGCTGTCTTCGAGCCCTGGCGACGGGCACGTGCTGCTGTTTCACGCGGGAGGTCGTATGTTCTGAAGGCTGGACAACATTCATTTGCAAACTTGCGTATATCGTTCCCCAACCGAGTCGTGCTGTTGTCAAAATGGAAAAGAGTCGTCTCTGTGTGCATGCGAAGCTTCCCGAATGCGTGCCATGTAGCGAGTTCAAATAAAAGATCTAGGATGATGCCGTTAAACGGTTCTGGGAGTAATCCTTCAATGACTGGGATGATGCACTAGTGAGAATTGTATCAGAACGGCGGGAGGGATTGACCAAAAACACTTACCTGCAATATATCTTCAAAGTCCCGTGTGGCAAGTTTGGAGAGATCCGACACATTATTGCTGAATTTCCGTATTGTGCCCCTCCCGAATGTCGGCATCAAACGAAAACTGCACATCACTGTTAGCAACTGAACAAAATAGGCACACAGAACATACCGTTTATTGAATTCTTGAATGCAGTTATCACCCACCTCGTAGATGATCCGGATGAGATGTGTCAGGATTGCCTTCCACACTCCGAGTTCGAACTCGTGCATGAAATCCGGTACGAAGAGGCGGAAGAAGTTCAGGCCAAATTTTGACAATTTTTCAGAGAACGCATTCTGTGAAGGAAAGATTCAGCAGGATTCAAACCATTGGGTGTAGTCCTATACTCGAGTTGGAGTTGCCGACAACATCCCCAGGATATTTTCGACTGCAGTACTGAGCATGCTACGTCCAAATTCGAAGATGGCCTTGCGTGCATTTTCAATGGAGATGTGTCGGCGCTCGTCATCGACTCGTTCAGTTTTCCTTCGGATATACCGGTCCTTCTTCGCACCAAGATTGAAAATGGTATTCTTTTGCACAAGGCAACGTGGACAAGGTGACCGGCCGAGGAATTTCAAAGTCGCCAGTAAAGTCCTATAAAAAGATTTAATCATGCAGTATGTTGCGAGAATTTCATACGTACTTTTCTGGATAGTCAGCCGAGTATGTCAGTAGTCGTGGAAAGACCCGGCGCGATACGCCGTCTGGAAATTCGATAACCATCCCATGTTCATATGCATTGATGAAGTCATCGTCGAGTAAGAACTTCCATATAGCTTGCATGACTTCCCGTTTGCAGTGAGTGAGCACCGCAGCTGTCGCACTAGTTCCGAAAATCTTCTTGTAGTAGTCTTGAATCGTATCTGGCAACTGGGGCAAGTACGTACACTTTACAGTGATTATGCCATTTAATATAGATAACGTTACCTTTGGTATATATGCCAGGTGATGAGCGGCAAAGGCATTTGGTTTGGCACGTATATATTTGGACTGGTTCCCAAGGAACAGGTAGATTGGCCATAGCGCAGCGTTTCCGAAATTTGCGAGATGAGTCGAGTCCGACCAAATCATTACTCCGGCAACTACAGTCTCCAGGTGACAATCACGGGGCTGTCCTTTAATCCTCTCATGTTCTTCAAGCATGACGTCAGCTGTGTAGACTTTGGAAAATACACGTTCTGTAGGTGCATCGTCGTCTGGCTGCCAATAGAGTTTGTATGGCATGGCATTATACTCCTCGGCAGATGTCTCTGCAAATGCGGACTTGATTACCTCAGTGAGCTTGCGGTAATGAAGCCCCTCCACATGAAATTCTGGAGCACGTTCTTCGGGTACTTTCACTTTTTCACATGGTAACCGAATAGTAACAGATGCTGTACGCCAGAGATCTGATGCGAAGATTGTTGATTCATCTAGTCGCTTTAGTTCCCGTGAAGCCACAAAGTCTTGGAGGTCTGTGCGATTGAAATCCTCAGCAAGGATAACATTGTGGACGAGATTATTGAGGTCATCTATAGATTTTTGATTAGACCCGCTGTAGAACCATCCCATCAGTCGCCAAACTGTCGCATTCAGAAACGGCTTGAAGTAATTATCCCTGATGGCTCTAAGCGAGGTACCAAATCGGGGATACGTGTCATCCTCGCCTTCGCCTTGTTCCAAGTCATGACTGTCACAGAGTTGCCCAAGATGGGTCGAGCTCTCGGGGTCATACGTAGGAAAAGCTCCCTGGTACTCACGGAACATCCCGTATCTGTTATGGTGAGTGGAATGAACGGATATAAATGGAGTTTGGTTTGACCCAGGCTCGTTTTCTGTAGTGTCCATCATATCTGCTTCGCATGGCACACTATCCTGTGGGCCATCCCACTCGTCTGGGATGTGGAGAACAGGTATGGGGACATGGACAGCCGGTATTTCATCACGAAAGCGTTTCGGTAGTCGCTGATTGCGTCTAGGCAGACCAGAGGGTCGACGCTCAACATTTTCACCGAAATCGGGTCCGTCAAACTGCAAATCAGTCGTGAGTACCAAGTGCTTCTTGCGTTTGTGAATTGACATTACGCCAAGATCGGCAAATTCAGCAAGGCGCTGTGCACGCAATGCCTCCCGCTCCTCCTCCTCCTGCCTCCGCACAACTTCCTCTTCCTCCTGGGCGCATCGCAGCCTCTCGAGCTCCACTTCTTTTGCTGCTGTTCGATTTTTATACTCGTGAAGCAGCTTATCATTTGCAGATGCTTGGTTGGGGCACCAGCGTTTTGTGTGCATGGTCAGTCCACGATCACCCCGGACCATTTTGCCACAGGCTAGACCATCAGCAAAACCACCTTTTTGGCACAGAGGCCACAGTGCTACAGTGATGTCACAGTGTCCCACAGTGCCACAGTGTGACAGTGTGACAGAGCACAGTCAGGTACAGTGTGACAATTGTGTGACATTACCATGTCACAGTTCCCCACAGGCTCCCACAGAGCTACAGGCCTACAGACACACAGTGCTACAGAGATAGGGGCATATCACAGATGTCACTGTACAGCCACAATGTCATAATGAAAGTCGTGGGGCTGGATCACAGGATTGTGGGAATATGCTTATCTCATCAATATGCCCAAAAATGGGTGAGAAAAATGCAAAATACTGAAAAAATTGGTTGTCTCAAAAATTAAATTTCAAAGATGTCATAATGAAAGTTGTAGTGCCTGACTAGAGGACCCCAGAGGTATGCTTATGTCATCCATCCATGCAAAAATGGCTGAGATATAGGCAATATACAATTAGTGTAGTGTAGTGTACATTTTATTACCAAAAGTGAAGAGTTGTGGCGCATTTTTGATTACCTAATCAGTGTAGTTGTTTTGATTAGCAAAAGTGTAGTAATGTGCGCTTTTTTGACTACCAAATAAGTATAGTGTTGGTTAGTAATTGATTAGCAAGTTGTAGTGTAGATGTGTATTACCAAAAGTGTAGTAAAAGTCCGCTTTTTTGACTACCAAATAAGTGTAGTGTTGATTAGTGTTTTGATTACCAAAGTGTAGTGTAGATGTGTATTACCAAAAGTGTAGTAAAGTGCGCTTTTTTGACTACCAAATAAGTGTAGTGTTTTGTAATGTTTGATTAGCAAAGTGTAGTGTAGATGTGTATTACCAAAAGTGTAGTAAAAGTCCGCTTTTTTGACTACCAAATAAGTGTAGTGTTTTGTAGTGTTTGATTAGTAAAGTGTAGTGTAGATGGGTATTACCATAAGTGTAGTGAAGTTCGCATTTTTGACTACCAAATAAGTGTAGTGTTTTGTTGTGTTTGATTAGCAAAGTGTTGTGTAGACTATTGATTACCAAAAGTGTAGTAAAGTCCGCATTTTTGACTACCAAATAAGTGTAGTGTTTTGTGATGTTTGATTAGCAAAGTGTAGTGTAGGTGTGTATTACCAAAAGTGTAGTGATGTGGCGCATTTTTGACTACCAAATAAGTGTAGTGTTTTGTGATGTTTGATTAACAAAGTGTAGGGTAGATGTGTATTACCAAAAGTGTAGTGTTGTGGCGCTTTTTTGATTACCAATTATGAGTAGTGTTGATTAGTGTTTGAGTAGCTAAATGTTGTGTACACTTTTGATTACCAAAAGTGTAGTGTTGTGGCGCTTTTTTGATTACCAATGAAGTGTAGTGTTGATTAGTGTTTGAGTAGCTAAATGTTGTGTACACTTTTGATTACCAAAAGTGTAGTAAAGTCCGCATTTTTGACTACCAAATAAGTGTAGTGTTGATTAGTGTTTGACTAGTGAAATGTTTACAGTTTTGATTACCAAAAGTGTAGTAAAAGTTCGCTTTTTTGGACTACCAAATATTTGTAGTGTGACTAGGAAATGTACAGTAGTGTTGATTAGCAAAAAAGCGTAGTCATGATTAGGATTGTTGTGTAGTGGGCACAGCCACTAATGCCTCGAAATTTTGCAAAGTCACAAAAATACCCAAAAACGCGATATAGTGGACACCAAAACTCACGCCTTTCGCGCAAGCGGCCAAAGCCGACCAAACAATGGCCAATTCCTACTATAGGGTAGTGTATGCCACTAGCCCACTACTACCACACATTTGATTACCCACAAGTGTAGTGGTAGTAGAAAAAAGCGTAGTACTATTAGGAAAAGCGTAGTAGTATTAGGAAAAAGCGTAGTAGTATTAGGAAAAAGCGTAGTAGTATTAGGAAAAAGCGTAGTAGTATTAGGAAAAAGGGTAGTACTATTAGTAAAAAGGGTAGTAGTATTAGGAAAAAGCGTAGTACTATTAGTAAAAAGGGTAGTAGTATTAGGAAAAAGCGTAGTACTATTAGTAAAAAGTGTAGTAGGTAGTGTTATTAGCAAAAAAGCGTAGTACTATTAGTCTATTATGTGGTAGTACTTGACTTTGAATATACTACTACATTTGATTTGATTTCTGTGTGATGGAGTGATAGTTCTATTAGCTTGAAAGTGTAGTGGGATTAGGAAAAAAGTGTAGTAGTAGTATTAGCGAAAAATGGTAGTGGGATTAGGAAAAAAGCATAGTAGTGGTATTAGCAAAAAACGGTAGTGGGATTAGGAAAAAAGCGTAGTAGTGGTATTAGCAAAAAACGGTAGTGGGATTAGGAAAAAAGCGTAGTAGTGGTATTAGCAAAAAATGGTAGTGGAATTAGGAAAAAAGCGTAGTAGTGGTATTAGCAAAAAATGGTAATGGGATTAGGAAAAAAGCGTAGTAGTGGCATTAGTAAAAAATGGTAGTGGGATTACAAAAAAGCGTAGTAGTTGTACAGGACTGTACAGCACTGTGACAGCACTGTACAGGGGGGGACTTTCCTGTGGCGCTGTGGGCGCTGTAATGGGCTGTGGCAAGCTGTACAGTGCCGTACAGTGACTAATGGTTTTGCTGATGACAAGGAATATCTGCCATGATGGCAAGTGTCGAGTTCAGCGTATGGCCTCCGACGTTCAACATACTAACTGTCCCTTTTAGGACGTTTTTGATCGGACTCCCCCGACTGTTATAAGGATCCTCACTCCGACTTTTCACTCCTTTTCGTCTCCCTCTCTATCACTCTCCATGGATCCCACCACTTCCACCCCTATTGATCCAGCACTACTTGCCGAGTCTGAAGTGTTGGTGTCAACACGCAATCCATCCACTCCTGCACGTAAAGCCCATGATTCATATGCTGCTTACGAGCTTGCTGGAAAGAAGATGGCGTGTCTCATTAACCCATACTTTTCAGCTCGCACAGCACTGAAGGTAGGACTCATGGATTCTCGTGGTCGTTATGATGATATTCCCATGTGAGAGGTTTCTTTTGATGCTTCGTGCTTGCACTGACCTAATGCAGGAATGAGTCTCAGGACGAATGGAAGTCACTATATTCTGTACCTAATGCAGGAATGAGTCTACAGTAGGTCAGTACGAAGTAGGTAACGAGTGGAATGTAAGTATGCTCACCTCAGGACGAATGGAAGTCACTGAGGTGAAAGGAACGAGCGTGGAAATTTTCTACAACCATGATTATGTAATCTGGGAAAAAGCGGAAGGGTATAGAAAGAATCCGTGACATGTAATCTATAGTAAAAAGCGGTACCGAAGATATCCGAAGATATCCGAGGCCGGATATGGACACCCAAAAGTCCGTGCGTCCAACACTCCCCCTCACTTGGAATGGAGTCTGAGTGATTGCGCAAAATGTTTGGCTTTGATGCTCGGTAAAGCCTTGGTCAGGGTGTCGGCAACCATTTCTTCGGTAGGGCAATAAATAAGGCGGAAGGAACCGTTTTCAACAGCAAAGCGAATGAAGTGGTATCGGATATCAATGTGCTTGGTGCAGGAATGGTAACTGCCATCTTTGGTGAGTGCGATGGCGGCTTGGTTGTCGGAATATAGCGGGATAGGATATTCGAGTGGGCGGAATACTTCCGAGATGAGCCGGCAGAGCCAGAGGCCTTCCTTGGCGGCATGCGTTGCCGCAACATATTCCGCTTCCGCAGTGGACAGGGTGATAAGCTCCTGTTTTCGGGATGCCCAACTGATAGCTCCGCCATCTAGTAGATATGCATAGCCGCTAATAGCACGGCGATGTTCCTGCGTAGCCCCATCGGCGTCGGTATAGCCTTCAAGGCCCTTTTCAATCCCGCCGAATGTCAGCGCAAGGGATTTTGTGCCGACTAGGTACTTGTAGATCCGCTTAACGGCTTCCCAGTGTGTCGGAGTTGGCGCATTGTTGAACTGTGCGACGGTTGAGACCGCAAATGCGATGTCGGGGCGAGTTCCAACCACAAGGTGCATTAGTGAGCCGACCGCTGCGCGGTATGGGACATTTTTCATGCGTGCGGTTTCCTCGGCAGGTTGCGGAACATTTGCTTGCATTAGTTTTAGGCCGGGGTCCATCGGAATTGCAGATGGCTTGGCGTCAGCGAGGTTGTACTTGGTGAGAATGGCATTAATGTACGATTCCTGGGATAGGGATATCGTTCAGAAGTCTCGGTTCCGTGTCACCTTCATGCCGAGAAGCCAGCCGATGGGCCCGAGGTCGGTAATTTTGTACCGGGTGCCGATTTCCACTTTGAAGGAGCGTATGAGGTCGGGGGAACTGCCGGTGATAGTGCAGTCATCGACGTGGCTAGCTAGGATAATGATATCCTTTCCGATGCGCCCGTGGAAGACTCCCCAGTCGGCATGTGTGCGCTGAAGTCCTAAGTCTCCGAGGGTGGCGCTTAACTCTTGGTACCACCTGAGCGCACCTTGCTTTGAGCCATATAGCGCGACATTGAGCTTGGCGACTGGTCGGGTAAGATTCCGAGGTGCCGGGTAGCCTTCCGGGAGCTCCATGTAAATATCTTCACCATCTCCAAGTTTTCCGTTTAGGAATGCCGAGTGGAAATCAAACACGTCAATTTCCCAGTTGTTGCGGGCGGCGATAGCAAGTATGGTTCGGAATGATGCGAGTCTTGCAACCGGGGCATATGTTTCATCATAGTCGACTCCCTGGACTTGGGAATAGCCCTTTGCGACGAGGCGGGCTTTGTACTTCTCGACTTCTCCGGTTGCGGTTCGCTTGATCTTGAAGACCCATTTGCATCCGACGATATTAGCTCCTTTCGGGCACTCTACTACGTCCCAGGTATGCGCATCGCTTAGGCTTTTCAGCTCCGCGGCTATGGCGTCATGCCATTTGGGCCAATCCGAGCGGGATTTAGCCTCGTGCACTGTAGACGGGTCAAGACCTTCGGCTTCGGAAGTTCCGGCTACCATCGCATAGACAAGGTCGCTGTCATCGCCATCCTCGGCTAATTCTTCTTCGAAGGCGAGAGTTGCATTGTCTCGGGAATTGGGACTGTTGGTGCGGCTATCATTCTCTCGGAGCTGTTTCATATAGTCGAGAGTGATCCGACCGTCCCGGGTACCTTCGCCTTCCCGAAGACGTCTCAAGTAGTCCGATTCGAAGCGCTGGCGGTTAGATCGGCGAGGTTGCGGCGGCGGTGTCTCGAAGTTGCTGCCGAGCGGGTCAAAACTTGATCTGGAGGGTTCCGTGGGTCGCTCGACAACTGGCGGACTGGATTCCGAGGTTCTGGAAGACTGCGGCTGTGCTTCCGCTCGGCCGCTGGTGTTTGTAGCCTCATTCTCCCCCTCGAGCGGCACGCCGGAGGGTATCGTCACTTCCCGACGCTCAAAGGTAACACTCCGCTCGATTCCGATGCTGCGGGTGTCGGGCCAGTAGATCCGATGGCCATCGCTTTCCAGGTCAAACCCTACCCAGTATCCATCGTGAGCTCGCATGTCGAGTTTGGAGCCGGTATTGTCATGGACTTTGACATGGCATCCCCAGACAGGGATTTTGGCGAGGTTGGGTGGCTTGTGATACAGCATCTCATATGGAGTTTTAGTTCCTAGGCATCGTGTAGAGGAGCGGTTCTTGAGCCAGGTGGCATGCATGATAGCCTCGCCCCAAAGGTTCTTGGGTAGACCGCTGGCGTGAATAAGAGCGCGCACCCGCTCGATGAGTGTGCGGTTGAGCCGCTCGGCAACTCCATTGTGTTCAGGAGTGTCATGGACGGTCACCCAGCGTTCTGTACCTGCGGATTTTAGGTGTTTAGTGAATTCCGCACTTAGGTACTCCCCCCCACGGTCCGAGCGCAAGCGCTTGATCTTGGTGCTAAACTGAGTTTGAAGCCAGGCTTCATAAGCCTTGTAAGATGCGAATGTCTCGGATTTCGTTTTCTGGAGGTAGAGGGTGGTATAGCGGGTGTGGTCGTCCGTGAATGACACATAGTATTGACTGTGACCAGGGGTTTGGACCGGAGATGGTCCCCACAGGTCGGTATGGATTTCGTCGCCGAGGTGTTCCTGTCTCGGAGGGTCTCGCTCTTTTCCGATGGGCTTTCGGGTCGCCTTGGCATATTCGCAAGAGTCGCATGCCCCCATAGTGGAGTGGGCTTCGTTTAGGGTGATTCCGGTGATGGTACCATCCTTCAGCATGCGCCGGATTGCCTCGGGTGCGATGTGGCCCAGCCGCGCATGGATTTCGGCCATTGTCAGCGGCTCGGTAGCTTTTGCTAGGCCAGCATAGATATGGCGGGAGCGCTTGAGGCAGTATAGGCCATTGGTCATCGGAATTTCGCCAAGTTTCTTCTTGCGAGAATCGAATACTTGACATTTCTTGTCGCGGAATAGTGTGGCATAGCCCGCGGCATCGAGCTTGCTGACGGAAACGAGTGTGATGCCCATTTTGGGCGCATAGAGCACATCCTTGAGGCAGATATTGCGTCGGATTGTGCCATTCGGGATCGATATCATTAGATCTCCCTTTCCGATGGCATGGAAGGTATGGCTGTCTGCCGCGGTAATCGGCTTTGGGATTATCGGCTTGTAGTCGAGGAACTTGTTTCGGTAGGATGACATGTGGCGGGATGCACCAGAGTCGAATAGTATAGTCTCCTCATTCAGGTGCGGAGATTCCCCAGCCAGTAGTACATGATCGAATGTTTCCGTGTAGGCATCCCCCTCATCTGGAAACACTTCCGGAAAGTGTGGCTCATTCTCGGCACCTCGGGTTGATTCCGAAGGGTTCAGAATGTCATATCCGACATCCGAGGGTGGTGCCGAAGGTTTCCAGGGTCCGTTCTCGGCTTCCGACACGGTTTCCGAAGGTTTCCGCGAGCCGCTTTCGGCATCCGCGGCGGATTTGAAAGGGTTCGGTAATGCGGCTTCGGCATCCTCGGTTATTGCGGAGGGGCTCGGTATGT
This sequence comes from Pisolithus albus, assembly GCA_024613165.1. Lineage (NCBI taxonomy): Eukaryota > Fungi > Basidiomycota > Agaricomycetes > Boletales > Pisolithaceae > Pisolithus > Pisolithus albus. The sequence goes on from JANFAB010000094.1 coordinate 22,892, forward strand.
CTTCTTCGGCCACTTCAGTGAGCCAGTCATCATCTGCCGAACTTGCTAGCCAGACTCCATCAGGTTCCGCATCGGCGCTCGGCTGTGCGGCTGTGCTTGCGGATGTGGCGGTAGTGGCGGCGGCTGCCTTTTCAGAAGGCTTTTCCTTCTTCTTGCCCGTACCTTTCCCTTTAAACCATTTGGGCGCTTGCCCAGCTTTTCCGCCACCCTCCTTCCAGCATTGATCCTTTGTATGTCCCTTTTTGCCGCAGTTCTCGCAAGCGGAACTCTTGGAGTCCTTGGCAGAGTATGCTGCATCGTCGGAATTGCCATTGTTGCCTCTTTTGGAACATGTTTGTCGCCGGTCATATTCATCCGAAATGATTTTAGTAATGAAGTCGGGTGACAAGTCCTTTTGCGTGACAAGGGCGGAGGACGTCATGGCGGCAATGTTGGAGTCATAAGAAGTCGGCAGGGAACTAAGGATGATAGCTGTGAAGTCGTCGTCACTGATGGATTGACCAAGGGCAGCTAGCTGCTCTCGGAAGTTCCGCAGCTTGTCAAAATGGGCTCGGACATCGCCCTTTTCGGTGCAGCGGGACTCTTGGAGTTTTCTTCGCAGGTCGATTGCGACAACTCGAGAGCGGTTTTGGAAGAGGTTGGTGAGGACATCCCAGACGCTTTTTCCTGTCTCTTCTTTCTGGACTCGGAGGAAGAGGGATTCCGGGAGTGATGCCACAATCACTTGTTTTACGTAGCCGTCGTCTTTCGTCCACTGTTTTAGCTTTTCCGGATATTCACTGATAAGTTTTTGCTCGGCGGTCGTCGGCTTCCAAGAGGGGTCTTTTCCGTGTGTCGGATCCTCTGGCTTGGCTTCCAGACCGGTCAGGTGGCCTGATAGCCCTTTCGAGCCGACGGCCCATTCAACTCGAGCCTTATAGTATAGCCAGTTGCTACCGTCTGCATTTAAGGTGGGTACCTGCAGGGAGTAGTCATCTTTCGCCATAGTGGGAATGTGCGGTGATACGAAGTGGTGTGCGGATCAAATTTTCTTCCGGTATTAAGGCGCAAAGCTGGGGCTCATAACCTAATGCAGGAATGAGTCTCAGGACGAATGGAAGTCACTATATTCTGTACCTAATGCAGGAATGAGTCTACAGTAGGTCAGTACGAAGTAGGTAACGAGTGGAATGTAAGTATGCTCACCTCAGGACGAATGGAAGTCACTGAGGTGAAAGGAACGAGCGCGGAAATTTTCTACAACCATGATTATGTAATCTGGGAAAAAGCGGAAGGGTATAGAAAGAATCCGTGACATGTAATCTATAGTAAAAAGCGGTACCGAAGATATCCGAAGATATCCGAGGCCGGTGTGAGTCGACGTGTGGATCTATGGCGAAAACACCACAAAACCAACACAAAGACAAATGCCGAGTTGGTGGTTTACCTGCGCGGACTTTGGCTCGAGGGATCGGTTATAGCGAAATGGGGAGGGGTTCTGCACACCTAGACGACTAGGGCAGAAGGGAAGGTGCTCCTGACAAGAGGGGAGCAGGGGGAGGACAGAAAAGCGAAGATTTATAGGCTACTCGGAGCCTAGAAGCGACGTAGAATGACGAAGATTACAGTAAGTAGACCCTTAATGGAGTCTCAAATACTGCAGCAGTGAATGATGAATAAGAAAGCTTCAGAGCGACGATAATAAGGCAGATAATGAAGATAATGATTGGGCAATAGTCTCACTACAAAGGGGACGGTATCCTATGCAGGGGGGGCTACTTGCTTGTATGTGTGTATGCTACTTGCTGCGACGTATTGGTACTTATATACAAAAGGTAGCGCAGCCTGAAGTAAATAGAGGGAAACACTTTGTAAGGGGTTTGTAAGCGATTGGTAAGAGGATTGGTAAAGGATTGGTAAGGCCGAGCAAGGCTGAGTAAGGACAGTAAGCGATTGGTAAGTAAAATCAGTCAGCATGACGAAGAATATCACAAATCATTTGAAATAGAAATGAGTCATTAAGGAACGGATGAATAATGCGACAGAAAGGGGGATGAGTAAGCGCACTGGTCACTGCTGAATAAGGGGGGGTATGACTGCAAATGAGTCACTCTGACTCCTAGATCTGAGATCCAGATTCATTGGGGCGATATGCTGCGCGTCCGAAAGAAGAACTGTGGGGATTTCTGCCAGGGGCCAACTTTGGGGGTCTCCAGGGTAGTCAGGGCTTAGGATTTCGCAACTTTCCCCCCTCTCTCCTCTCTGCAAAGCGACCTGTACCAGGTGCAACTAGTGCTCTGGAGGGCATGAGGAGGAGGAGGGGCCGTCTTCTCCAATGAGGGCAGGGAGAAGTGCCTCAAAATCGTCATGAATGCGATCAGATAGTGTAGATGATAGTAATTGGTACTGGAGCTGTCGCAATTTTGGGAGAATGAAAGACGAGATTGAGAGATAGACGTTGCAGGGGGCAGGAAGGAAAAATCCGTAATCCTTTTCGACTGGAGAGACCGAAACAACCACATAAGACCTCTCAAGCCTGACGACGGACTTGAGGCGACCAAAGAACGTCTTCCTCGACGTCAGACTGACGAGAAGAATGCGCTGTCCCAAAGCAATAGGATGGGAGGTCATGGACGAGGGAGGGATGAACCAGGAGGCTTCGGGGCGAGAGCTAGTGGGGATTCCTGGCAAGTACTCGTAGTTATTCTCCCTAGCAAAGGACACGAGCGAAGAGACGGTCGAGGAGGTGGCCATTACGATAAATATTGGCGAAATAGGCGTTCGTTGGTAGAAATGATGCAGAAAATCGTGGAGTGCGCGGATCGTTACCAAATTTGGTAGGCAGGATGGCGTGGTCGAGAGCTTCCTGTGAGCGTGGGAATGGTGTCGATATCTTTAAAATTGACGGAGATATTCGAAAAATCGGAATGCCGTAAACTAGCGCTCAAAAAGTTTTTTCGGGCGCTTGAGCGGTTTCTTCCCTAACGTTAAGGATGGTTCTTGTGCGATGGATGACTGCTGGCAATATCAGTCATTCTTCGCATTAGGGCTAGGCTTCTCCGTTCTTCATCATTCAGCTTCCGAGTCCATGCTCACGTCGCCAAACACCTTTGGTGCGTGACATCCGCCAGCAACAAGAAATGCAATCGTCCCCGATTGCGACCAATGCAGCAAACACAAACGGGTGAAACAAAGAAAAGAAAAAAAATCTGAAAGGAGTGGCTGGAGATAAATGAAAAGTAGTGAAGGAAATCATGAGAATTCATCAGAGTCATAAGCATTATTTTCGTTCTCGTCGTCATCTTCGTCATCGTCATTGCTTGGCTCGTCGTCTCCACTGAGGAGGATATCGTCAGGTAAAGGAGTGTCACGTGAGTAGTAGGGAATGAGTCGGAATGCAGCAATGCCTCGTCTAGAGATAGTGCCATCGAGTTCTTTGAGGACGTAGGAGCCTCCCTTGGTGCGACGAACGACTTCATAGGGACCAAGGTACCGCGGCTTCGATTTTCGATCAAGCTCCTTCTCAACCTGGCTATTGCGAACCAAGACAAGGTCTCCAGGCTGGTATGATGACTTTGCAAGGCGTAGGGCATACTTTCTTTCGAACTGGTCTTTGGATCGTAGGCGTGACTTCTGTAGGGTAGTAAAGGCGGCATGGATATCATCTTGTCTCTTCTCCAATTGGCGAATGCGAAGTGAAAGAAGCTCCTCTGAGCTCATTCCAGAATAAAATCCTTCAACGAGATACGTAGATTCAAAGAGATCGAATGGGAGAATGGGATCAAGACCATGAAGGAGGAAGTAGGGGCTGAATCCAGTAGACCGTCGAGTCGTCACTTTGTCTGCAAAGAAAGCATGATGGACCTTGGTAGGCCAGAGATTGAGATCGCCTTCGCAAGCCTTGACGATAGCTTCTCGAATGATAAAGTGTCCTCGCTCCACAACTCCATTAGCTCGAGAATTGTAGGGCGAGATGCGAATCTGAGGGATAGAGTAGCGCTGCATGAGTTTCTCGAAGGCACCCTTGATCTCACTGCCATTGTCAGTGACAATCTGAGAGACCGTTCCATATCGACAGAGTATCTCTTCCCAAAAGAACTTGGCGAGATTATCCGCATTGGCATGTCTGAGAGCACGGCCTTCCGCTGCGAGGGAAAGATCATCTCGAGCAGCAACAAGATAGCGATAGCCACGGGCTTTGGGCATGAGCATGATGTCAACGTAAACCTTCATGAAGATTCGGGGGGATGCAGAGATCGTGATGGGGATTTCAGTTTTACGAGTGCTGCGAATCTGGCATGCATGGCATGAGCGAACGTGATGGGCGACATCCTTGTACATCTGGGGCCAATAGAAGCGCTCTCTGACCGTCTGAAAGACTCCAAAGACGCCTCTGTGACCGAGTTCTTCATGGGCTTGATTCAGTATCTGTGCACGAAGATCTGGGTCGAAGATAACTTTGACAGGGGTACGGGAACCTCGACGTTTAAAGAGATGGCTTCCACAGAGGAAGAACTGCAAGGATCTGCGAATGAATCGCTTTCGAGAGGTGTTGGAAGGGAAAATGGGAAGTTCGGTGGTGCGAAGGAAGTGTAGGATTTGGCGTAACTGGGCGTCTTGGGTCGTATCATTGGAAAGGAACGATGGGAGCGTCATGGCATCATAAGGAAGGGGATGAGTTTCTGCAAAGAAAAGAACGTTCTCTAACCAATCGTCGGCTTCTTCTGCATCAATACGGCCCTCCTCGTAGTCTTCCTCGGTAGGTTGACGACGAGAGAGTGCATCAGGACCACGGTGCTTGATAGCGGGTACATGGATCAACCTGAAGTCAAAGAGGAGTATACCTTCGATCCAGCGATTGATCGTTGCATTGGGCTGAAGATCTGGGTCATTAAGCATACCCTTGATATACTTGGCGTCGACTTCGATCCATAGGTGACGAACACCATAAAGATGGAGGCGGTAGTGTCGTAGTGCTCTGAAAAGACCGTAAAGCTCCAGCTTAGGCTGGCTGTAGCGTGATTCTCGTTCGTTGATAGGGAGTGAACCGTAGCGAGCAGGGCGTTTGCGTCCTTCTGAGTCGTACTGCGATAGAATGAATCCTATGGCGACATTGCTGGTGTCGACGGAAAGAACGACGGGGGAATCGGATGAGTAGTCGATGGGGGCGAAGGGCAGGGGCAGTTGAAACGGCGTGCTTCAAGGCGTCAAACGCCTCCTGTTGGGGCTCTCCCCATTCGAACGGAGCATTCTTGCGATAGAGGTCGACCAGCGGCCGAGCCAGCTGCGAGTAGTTCGCAATCCAGATACGAACGGTACCACAGAGGCCTAGGAACGACCGTACATCTTTGGGCGTAAGGAGCGTTGGCCAATTCACAATCTTCTTCACCTTGCTGTCGTCAGGGGAACGACCACGAGGATGGCAGGTTTGGCCAAGAATAGTCACACGAGGTTGGCAGATCTGAGATTTGGGACCGGAAAATGTTCCTCCGGCATGAGCAAATCGATGCATGATCCGATGTACGTCATTGGCATGTTCCCAAATGAAGCGCCGGATGCCAGAATTCTCGGCTAACGTTTCGGCATGGCCATTGGCATCTTCGTAACGTGTAGCAGGGCCTTTGATAGGCAGATCGTCGATGAAAACGTTGGCAATGTGAGGGATTTCGTCCTGAAGGATGAATGCTGTGCAATTCTGGAATTCCGATGGCGAGTTGGTGTAGCCTTGAGGCATGGCAGTATGGCGTAGCAAGCCAAGCGGCGTCAGGAATGAGGTAAGATCTCGGCTATCGGGGTGAAGTTGGCGTGCGTCGAAGCCGGAGAAGAGATCGAACACGGTATAGCATTGCCGGCCAGCGAACGGCTCCACAAAGTCGTCCAAGATAGGAGGAACACCAGCGTCCCGAATTGTAACCTTATTGAGAGGCTGCAGATCATGGACGATTCGGATCTTTCCATTCTTCTTCATAACACAAAACCATTTTGAGCGATAGGAGGACTGAGCCGGTTCATAGAGTCCGGCTGCAATCTTATCCCGAAGAAGCTGTATGACTCGGTCTCGGATACCGGGCGGGATCGGAATGTTACGATATTCCCATGGCTCGTGGGGCAGGACAGGGATTATGTAAGGCGAGAAGTAATCAGATCTGAAGTTGCCGCGTTCCGATTCGTCAAAGGCAAGCGCGCGCTCATTTAGCTTCATTATGTGGCAAAAAAGTTTTTCCTCTTCTGGCCACAGGAAGTTGTCGGCATTTAATTTCATGGAGTGCAGGCGTTCCTTGGTAAGCTTCTTCGTGGGAACAAAAGTAGGGGGGTGAGGCGTGAGTGGAATAAGGGATTTAAGGGGGTCTTCCGGGAAACGGCGATGAACGTGTGTGTCTTCTGGATAAACGCCCGGAACAGGTTTGACCTTGCGATCAACTTGTTTATAAGCGCCATATACTGAGCGTACATTGTCGGTATCTGGGTTTTCTGTATCTGTAACAAGAGAGCGTCTAAAACGTAACAAATCAAGGAAATCAGATAAGGAGAAAAAGATTTTTTGTGGCTTTTTGTTATTTTGAATAGATAACAAGTCTGGAGAAGTTAGGGGTCTGGAAGGCGAAGGAGAACACGAAAAGTTACAGTAAAAAGATTTTTCGAAGCACTGAACCAAAGCGAGCATAGTAGGTGGTGGTACAGGAGTATGAGAGCGAAGAATTGTCTGTGGATTTAGGAGTTTAACGACTTCTCGGTCGAAGTGAGTAGCATAAGAAATCAAAGGAGAAGCATAAGAATCAAAAGAAAAACGGTAAGTAAAATCGGAAAATTCAGAAAATAGACTCATCAGAGGGCCAGGATGAAGTCTGAAAGTGAAAGGAGTCGGAATCAGGAATAGGTGGGTAAGGTCGGTGATTGGCATGGATAGGTGGTGTATCCGAGGGAGTAGATGAGTGATTCGGGTAGGAGATCGGGGGATCGGAATCAGGAGGTGGATCATCGACCTGAAACAACAGTGAAGACTCGGATAAATCGACAGGGGGCACTTCAAGATAGGCAAGCCCGGTAATGGGTGAAGGTGGAGGATTTGGGGCTTCAGCAGGTGGAATATTCATTTGCGAATGAGGGGAAGGAGGATGAAGAGGACCTTCATCCGTAGAGGACCGAATATTCGTCTGAGGGTGCAGGGATGGATTATCTGGAGGAGCATCAGCTTCGGAGGACCACATATTCCACTGAGAATGCGAGGATGGAAGATCTGGTTCGTCAGGAGGATCAGGGGATAGGATGGGGTCGTTGGGAAGTGGACTCCGATCCGCAGGATCAGGGCGAGGATCGGGATAGAAGCGAGCATAGGTCGAGCCAGTAAAGTCGAGGCAATCATTCCAGGAAGCTCCAGGAAGGCGTTGAACTAGATAGGTATGCAAGAGGATGAAGTCCTGATACTCGTGGTCATTCTGATCGATGCCCCTTGCACCAGCAAGGGCATAATCAGAGTCAAAGTAGAGTCGGAAAAAGTGGGGGTTCCGATGAGTGAATCTAGTGAGAATTGCCATGAGGGACTGACTTTCCTCCCTCCTAATTCGTCGACGAAGAGCAGCTACAGAGGGATCATCATCCACAACACTCGGTTCAGCAGCCTGTAACTCATCATGGAGTGTACGAAGAAGATTGGAAGATGGTGGGCTAGATGGGGGAGCAACAGTGATGGTAGGGACAGGATGGAGCTCTGGAAGTCCAAAAGCGCCATCTATGCCATTGGGAATCGAGTCTGGATGCAGGGGAGTTGAAGGAGGAGTTTCATAAGGTGGTGAAGGTGATGCAAAAGTAATGGGCGATTCAGTAGCAGGAGTTTCAGGAGATGCTTCATCTGCGAAGGTCCCAGAGTCTTCTTCGAAGCTAGAAGGCTGGAGAGTTGCCATGAGAGCAGTAGCAGTTGGTTCAGCAGTCCCTTCAGTGACACAGAGCTCGAGGGGATGATCTTTGTCTGATCCAAAGACTACAAAGGTACCAGAGCCTCTCTCAACGATGCTGACAGCATTCCCATGTGCCCAGGGGCGTCCTAGAAGCAAATCAAAGCCTGCATCGACATCAGGGGCAACAAATAGATTGGTCCAGGTCCTAGCAGCGCCACAGAAGAGTGGTACATCTTTGATTAGACCAGTAAGCATTGATACTCCACCATTGGCATCCTTCATATTGATGCATCTTGAGATGTCGATGGGCATCCGAATGACAGATCGTGCTATACTCGATTTGACCACATTAAGGGTGGAGCCTGAGTCGATGACAGCTGTCACCTGTCGTCCATTACAGGTGAGATTAATTGTGATTAAGGGGCTAGATGTCAAAGCGAGATAAGAACTGATGGGAGGTGTCCCATCGACAGTTCTGACAGATTGAGTGATGGGTTGACGCTTGTATCTGATGAGTTCCTGAAGATGATGAGAGACATCCCTTGAAGCTCCTATCACTTCCCCCAATGAAAGAGTCATAGGGGTAGCCAGAATGCGATCCACAATAGCCTTTGGGTCTGCCGATTGAGATAATGGTGAAGTCATGGCAGCAGGGGCCTTGGGTTTCCTCCCCTTGTCTGCAGGGGACTCAGAGGCCTGTTGCGAAGGTTTATTGATGGATTCATCTTCCATGATGGCATCATCATCATTCCCATCAAAGCCACGACGATGGACATCGACAGGAACGAAGACAGGGGCTTTGGGCGCAGTGACATTGACAGGTGGCTGTGCGACAGGTGTCAGATGAGATTGATTTGATGGATGATGGATAGGGGCTGATGGGCGATCAAATTGTGGGGCTGATAGGCGATCAGAGTGTGGGGCTGATGGTGGCTGAGGCTGATTGGCAGGTGTCGATGAGGTAGATTGCTTCGGAAATTCCCTCTCTTTGCCCTTCCCATGGTTCCGAGGTGGGAGGAGCACTCCATCGAAGACTTCCCTTCGCTTATCCTTCGAGATTTTCGCATTTCTCTCTGCAGCAGCAACAACAGCATCATCCTCTAACTCATAGATCTCTGCTCCAAGAAATTCATCGGCTTCTTCATGGATAACAAAGTGGACACTACTGGGGGATTGGGTCGGCTTCACAGATCTCTCATAAGCCTGCAAGATCGTTTCATCACCATTCCTGTAGATGCGCTGCCCATTGGGATATATGACGCGATGGTTGTCATCTCTAGCCAAAGAACCCTTCTTGATAAGATCATTGATCGCATCGCAGGTGTCTAGGCCATGTCCAGTGACTCCACAGCCAAAGCAGACGATGGGCTTCCTCTGGGGGCGTGCCTGGGATGAATTCGGACTGACAGGGGGCGCAGTGGAGCTAGGAACAGGGGCGGAGTGGAGTGCTGGGGGACGAATCACCTTTGCAGCATCGGGATCCATCTTGATGGCTCGATAATAGAGCAATGAGTAATCTGGATCGTTTAAGGACATACGAGATAAGGATTTTATCAGGGTTTCGACCTCATCCTGCTTCTGAGCCATGCTTCCCTCCCTCTCCAGTGTCTCCAAGTTTCTCCTGGCATCCTGGGGTGGTAGAAGCGGTCGAACACTCCCTCCCCTCGCATCATGCTGCTGTGGAGGGATATTCTCCTTCTCTGAAAGACTGGATATGGATCGAGGACCGAGGAGGTCAAGGTCATCTGCATCGAACCGATCTCGACGCAGCACCTCTTCTGCAGCTCTACAAACTTCGTCATAGGGGAAAGGTATGCTGACATCAAGGTTGGGGTCCTTCTGCTTCAGTCTGCCCTCTACAGAGCTTCGAAACAAAGGAGAAAGTCCAGCCCAGAAGTAGCGATCATGTTCGTGTTCAGTGAGCTTTCCCTTGTGCTTCATCCAGCCTCCAACTCGAGTGAACTCTCGGTTATAGGCTCGGAAATCGTGCAGGGACATGATAGGCTGATTCCTGAATCGCAGCACAAGAGATTTCAGGTCCCTTTCGAAGAACCTTTCGTCGAAGATGTCGGCATCGAAGTAGCGAAGTAAACTGGCCTTCAATCTGGCCCAGTTGGGGGTATGGAAGTGAGGCATTCCTTCGATGATCTCTCTGACACGAGTATTGCAGTAAGGGAGGATTGAGGCGACCATATCATGGTCCGAAGTGACATTATGGAAGGCACAGAGTCGCTCATAGTGGTCGAGGAAGGTTCGAACTCGAGAGCAGTCGCCCTGGAAGAGTTCTGGGGAAGATTTGGTTCCAAGAAGTGGCATAGTGAGTACAGAACGAGCAGAATTAACAGATGCAGCTGCCTGAGCTTGCACTGGCATAAGTGGGTTCGCAGTGGTCGAAGACATGGTGGGAAAGTATGGGGATTATTCCGAGGGGAATTGGCGGTCGAAAAGGCGAGTTGCAACGAGGTGGAATGGATGGTTATCGGCGATGACGAAGATTTCGATAGGGCAGACGATGTAGGAGTCGTTTACGAAGAAAATGAGATGGATTTCGAGCCAAATGTAACCACCCCTCGCGGTGGGCTCCAGATGTGAGTCGACGTGTGGATCTATGGCGAAAACACCACAAAACCAACACAAAGACAAATGCCGAGTTGGTGGTTTACCTGCGCGGACTTTGGCTCGAGGGATCGGTTATAGCGAAATGGGGAGGGGTTCTGCACACCTAGACGACTAGGGCAGAAGGGAAGGTGCTCCTGACAAGAGGGGAGCAGGGGGAGGACAGAAAAGCGAAGATTTATAGGCTACTCGGAGCCTAGAAGCGACGTAGAATGACGAAGATTACAGTAAGTAGACCCTTAATGGAGTCTCAAATACTGCAGCAGTGAATGATGAATAAGAAAGCTTCAGAGCGACGATAATAAGGCAGATAATGAAGATAATGATTGGGCAATAGTCTCACTACAAAGGGGACGGTATCCTATGCAGGGGGGGCTACTTGCTTGTATGTGTGTATGCTACTTGCTGCGACGTATTGGTACTTATATACAAAAGGTAGCGCAGCCTGAAGTAAATAGAGGGAAACACTTTGTAAGGGGTTTGTAAGCGATTGGTAAGAGGATTGGTAAAGGATTGGTAAGGCCGAGCAAGGCTGAGTAAGGACAGTAAGCGATTGGTAAGTAAAATCAGTCAGCATGACGAAGAATATCACAAATCATTTGAAATAGAAATGAGTCATTAAGGAACGGATGAATAATGCGACAGAAAGGGGGATGAGTAAGCGCACTGGTCACTGCTGAATAAGGGGGGGTATGACTGCAAATGAGTCACTCTGACTCCTAGATCTGAGATCCAGATTCATTGGGGCGATATGCTGCGCGTCCGAAAGAAGAACTGTGGGGATTTCTGCCAGGGGCCAACTTTGGGGGTCTCCAGGGTAGTCAGGGCTTAGGATTTCGCAACTTTCCCCCCTCTCTCCTCTCTGCAAAGCGACCTGTACCAGGTGCAACTAGTGCTCTGGAGGGCATGAGGAGGAGGAGGGGCCGTCTTCTCCAATGAGGGCAGGGAGAAGTGCCTCAAAATCGTCATGAATGCGATCAGATAGTGTAGATGATAGTAATTGGTACTGGAGCTGTCGCAATTTTGGGAGAATGAAAGACGAGATTGAGAGATAGACGTTGCAGGGGGCAGGAAGGAAAAATCCGTAATCCTTTTCGACTGGAGAGACCGAAACAACCACATAAGACCTCTCAAGCCTGACGACGGACTTGAGGCGACCAAAGAACGTCTTCCTCGACGTCAGACTGACGAGAAGAATGCGCTGTCCCAAAGCAATAGGATGGGAGGTCATGGACGAGGGAGGGATGAACCAGGAGGCTTCGGGGCGAGAGCTAGTGGGGATTCCTGGCAAGTACTCGTAGTTATTCTCCCTAGCAAAGGACACGAGCGAAGAGACGGTCGAGGAGGTGGCCATTACGATAAATATTGGCGAAATAGGCGTTCGTTGGTAGAAATGATGCAGAAAATCGTGGAGTGCGCGGATCGTTACCAAATTTGGTAGGCAGGATGGCGTGGTCGAGAGCTTCCTGTGAGCGTGGGAATGGTGTCGATATCTTTAAAATTGACGGAGATATTCGAAAAATCGGAATGCCGTAAACTAGCGCTCAAAAAGTTTTTTCGGGCGCTTGAGCGGTTTCTTCCCTAACGTTAAGGATGGTTCTTGTGCGATGGATGACTGCTGGCAATATCAGTCATTCTTCGCATTAGGGCTAGGCTTCTCCGTTCTTCATCATTCAGCTTCCGAGTCCATGCTCACGTCGCCAAACACCTTTGGTGCGTGACACCGGATATGGACACCCGAAAGTCCGTGCGTCCAACATGACCCACCTTAACGCTTACAGGGACCCTAGCGACATTGAGAGATACCTTGACATTTACAACCGCATGCTATGCTATGTACCTTGGCTGGAGGACGAGTTGAAGATTATGGATGCACCGGAGTTTGACAAAGTGGTAAACAAGGTAAGTGTATGCGCATATAGTCGACAATTTGTTGACCATTGTGTTTAGTTAACGAAAGGAATGAGTGAACAACGTTCGATGGATCTCGGTTCGGTCAAACATGCCGGTTTAACCTATATTCCACTCAATATGAATGAAACATCTGCGCTCATTCCCCCACTGTTGAAAAGTGAAGATAAGTCTGATCGGGGGTTCAGTCACCCACAAATTGCACGACTCCTCTGTCCACGCAAGAAACTTCACTTGTTCAGTGAGGATGAAGCAAGGTGAGTTCGCATTTAATCCGCTTTCACTCGCATACATGTACTAAGGAGTGCCATAGCACTATGACTGCTCTTCAAACTGGTGCAATCCCCGTCACAACATACAACTGGCCAACATTTTTCTATGAAGACGGTGTGTACGACTCAGAAAACTGGCAACTAGGTCTCTTCCGTGGTCATATCGCTTGGCGGGTGAGTCAATCTGACCTTGCCATGTTGCAACTTATCCGTTTTCACAGTTCTATGTACATCTCTTTATCGGACCGTCTGCAGCAGCAAAGGGGACCGTTACCAGCAATGCTTCCAAGAAGGCAAAGAATCGTGCATGGGGCCTCATGGAGGTGACGCCGCATATCATTGCATATGTCCATGTTGTAGTAAGTCCTGTCACGAGAAGCTTGGGCACTTGTAATCTCACTGTGTATGCTTTCTAGGCATATTTCACTCTGTCTTCGGAACCAAAGTGGGCGAGTACAACTGGCAATGTCGACCTATCGGAGATGGCATGGATGATCGTTGACATGTTTAGGGATCCAGACGAGTGGACACGTGAAACATTACACTGGTGGAACATGTATGTTTCATTTTCAACTGCGTACAGGTGATTCATTACTCTTATTAGGCGCGCTTTTCCGGAACGCTTGCGAAACAGCTTGAAATCCTTGAAGCATCACCTTCAGCCTGATTCCGATGACGACGTGATGCACATTCGGACAAAGCGTGGCTCTGCTGTGGGTAGTAACACTTCGTCTACCTCTACCAGTCAGCCCTCCAGTGTTGCCCCCGGCAACGACATATTGTCCACGGCCAGTACGACATCCAATGTCACCGACAACACTTCCGAGTTATCCTCCGCATCCAACAATATCGATCCCAACTCCAGCACTCTCCCGACCGAGAACCGTGACGTGTCTCCCCTCACGAGCGATGAAGAGATGGAGATGCCAGTGCCTGTATCCGTCCGCCCTCGCAGGCCAGCACTCAAGAAGCGCAAGAAGGCTGACGAAATGATTTTTGCTACTGACACTGAAGATCCCCCGGTGAGCACGACAGTCAAAACAGCCAAGGCCACTGGCAACACTCGCCGGCGCAAGGGGAGGAAGCACGCCAATGGTTTCTGATCATGTCCTTTTCGAGTTTTGTTGGTGTGCTGTTCCCTCGTACTGCTCATTGTGTCATCTCAATCATTCTCATGCTCCACTGCAGTTGCTATCATTTGCCCATCCGCGCACTGCATCTTCACAACGTGCCATGGACAATTCTCATTCTTCACATGAACACCGGAAATTCACGCCATTCCCTTGTACTGCATCTCATCATCCTGTGTTCCACCGCAGTTGTTATCGTTCGCACTCGCGTTACAGTTACTTCAAGTTCGCATTGACACCAGAGGCTCCGGTATTTATTTTCTCGCATGCAGTTATGTTTTTGTCACGGCTAGATGTCTGTCTGCTGTGTACTAGTAGTACGCAGCAATATATGTGATTCAACGATCGTAATTGGTTCTAGTAAGCCACCTCAGTAAGCCTCGTAAGACTAGCTAGGCCTAGCAAGGCGAGTGGGACCAGCCGAGTGCTAGCAAGGCCTTGCTCGGCCTGGTTGACCTTGCTATGCTTGCTTGGCCTAGTAGAAGCTGCGAGGTTAACAGGACCTCTACTGCGCGGAGTAGTTCCTTGTTAGCTGCTGCTTGGCCTAGCAACTTCTACTAGGCCTAGCAGGCCTAGCAAGGCCTTGCTAGGCCTTGTTAGCCGTGGACCGTTTTGCTGATGTACGTCCCGTGTGTGCCATGTACCGTATCGTAACCGTGATGACTAAGCTCGAGTGGCTGTCCCCTTCGTATCTACCTCCGAGTTCCCCTACTCCACCGGCAGCCATTACTTCCCGGTTGAAGCATTGTAGATGAGGATTTCATTTCACGCTACCACCGGCGTCAATACTTCGGCACCGGACCGACTGAACCTGAATTGTTGCTGCACACAGTTGGACTCGTGTTCTCGCCGGACGGCAGTCGGTTTGCTACCATCTCGAATGACAGCGGTTTCCACTCATACAATACCCACTAATCGACGATGGTAATGTCCTGTTCGACTCAGGCCATCAAATTAAAGTTAGACCCACGCAACGTCGGTGGACTTGCTAGTTAACATGCTACAAGTGGAATGGGAGGTGGCCGCGCTGCATAGGTATAAGTGTCACGTGGGTTACATGGATGTGAAGTGCGAATATCTCACCACCGACTTTACAGTTCGTGAACGACGTTGGATTGTCCCTGATATTGCTCGGGTTGTACGAACTAGTATAGGTTTTCTATTCGTCGCCAGCAGGGATGAGCATAAGTACTACTTGTCTCTACGGCGAGGAATGTACCCGTCTAAACAGGGCTTACCCTATCCTAGTTTGTCTTCGCAGTGGTTCTTGTCTCGACCACGTGTGACGGTGATGTCAATTTTCGTCCGAAGAGGAAGCCTAATGCTACAAGAATCTAGTGAGGCAGCTCACGGGGTGACGAATTTCTTGTCGAAGAGCCCTGTGTTCACCTTCATCAAGGTGCAAATGTGACATCCTTGTACGTATTCTTGCCGACGGTCGGGTCAGGATCAATCGTTTATTGATCTCAGTAGCACCCCAGTCAATTTAGATGCTGAGTAGACCGGCCGTGACGATGAGGTCAGTGAGTCACCTGTACATGTTCAAAGTGGGAGTGATGATATACGATTGGAAGGGTAACTCACGGATATGAAAAGTACTGGGCTTGAGCCTGATGTCCGCTTGGTTAACATGACTCTCGAGTGCTCCTTGGGACACAAATGCTTAAGCTGCATGCCGCAACGAAATGAAGACTTGCATCTGGGAGGGTAAGGATCACTCTTCCCCGACGTGATCTTGTTTGAGATCGGGGACGATTTTGTGAACTTGGATGCCGAAATAACCAAGGTTAGGATATGGCCGTATGTGAACTGACCTGGGTGAACATTGACTCGATGAGGGTGCTATGGAGCCATTAGCTAACCTGGTGGTTTCTCATGACCTTCAACAGGCACATTGGGAGATGCAGCAGCCCAGCCGGATGGATTCATTTGAATGAACCAGAGATCACCACCTGAATAAAATTAAGTAAACCAGCTGACGGCACTGGAACGACTTTGACGTCGACACGGCACACGCCAGCAGGGCTGAGCTCACAGTCTTTGGGAGCATTGCGGTGCATCTTTCCGCATCGGTACTGAGAATGCGGCATGACTTGATCTTGAATTGAACTTTAGTATGAGGGAGAGAGGCTATTACTTGTGTAATGAACGAGATGACTCAGGGAGATGTGAAACCCAGAAGAAGCCTGAACGTCTGAACGTTGAACAAGAGTGGCACTCACTGGTATCAGCATCCACGTTATTCCTCGATTTCTCCGGGGCTTCACGGTACTGCTGGATTTCTATGCGCAGTCATACGTTCTGTGTGTGAGACACTGCTGGTGTTTAGATAGAGTACCGTGGAACAATTCAACCCAAGGATATTTAATCGGATCCCAATGACACGACCTCCAGGGCTGAAGAAAGGACGGAGACGTGATTGTCCGAGTGCTGGTGGGGAGGAGACAGTGGGGACCCTGTACCTCTCAGAGGACCAGATCGTGTCCCTGATCAACCGAGACGGAAACTCCGTCCCCGCGATTAATTGTAAGGCGAGTGTCGACGCGACGACGCGACGCACGCAATGCGAGGGGGAAGTAATGATATGTGCAAGTGACTTACATCAGTTGTCGTCGTCGGTCATCCATGGTACATTTCCGACACAGAGTCAAAATATTAAGTAGGTGGTATTGCTATGAGTGCTTTCGAGGCTCCGTCCCCTAATCCATGTATCAATCCATTCAACAGGAACGGAAACAAAATGAGTGGAGGAAGAACGGTAGACCAACCTTAAATAAAGACTATACTGGTCACAAGATTTCCAAGATTCTCGTACGGATATTCCTGGGGTTGATATCGGTTCCAAGTCCCGGGACAATAATCTCATAATCTGGAGCGACCCGCTTGTACTCTCCGTTCGGCTGCTGTACGAAAAGCAACGCATTGAAAGGTTGACCAAGGCGAGCGATCATCTGCAGCACTCGGGCATAACCGTCAACCTGAGGCATCGCGACAACACCAGACGAAGGGAGCGGGGTACCCGCGGACTGGATTGCAGGTACGTCTTGTGGTCACTATACTAGTTAATGTGTACTTCAATGTCCGTCATCAGATTTCACCCAAAGATGCGTTGCGACACTCGAGCGTGCTGGAGATGAAGTTTTGGGATCTGCAAATTACGATGAGGCAATAACACAGTACTCTACTGTGTTATCTCTAAGCCCTCCAAGTTCTACGGGTGTCTTTTTGAAGCGGAGCAGAGCTCGAGCAGCAAAAGGGTCGCGGGAGGGTGCGCTGCAGGATGCAACTGAGGTATGTATGATGTCCTTTTGGTATGAATCGACCCCCCTGCAATTGCGGTGTAGGCAGTGAATTCGGACCCCTTTAACCCCTGGGGTTATGAGGCCAAGCACATGGCACTTTACAGAGCAAAACAGTACGACGAAGCGATCACTGCTTTCAACTCCATGCTGCATTCCATCGAACGGTCCCATGACCCTGCAATCAGGCGTATGTACCTCATGTATGAATCTGGTATACAGAAATGACTTTTTCACAGAACTGCGTAAGAACTACACTTCTCCGTCCGAAACGGCTGCGACTGTCGATGCTGTTGCTCGCGGAATCCTCAAAAGTTGCCCCTTCGTCGTCATCGATGTCATCACTGGTCGCCTTTGTGGTGATTCGGAGAGGATGAATATCTTCAAGGCTGATCCGTCGTTCAAAGAGCTCGTTTCATCTATGACCAGAAAAGCCGATGACGAGCGGATCCACCATGTGGTTACAAGGTTCTTTTCATATGCCATGTTCTCGCACGTGTGGCAAGGCAACGAGCCGTCATTCCAGGACGTCAACTCAGTCGAATCGTTGTGGAACCTTCCCAATACGTCCTCAAGCGAGAAGCTGTGGAATTTCTGCAGAGAGACACGGAGACTTGGTTATAGGTGGGCATGGTCCGATACGTGTTGTATCGACAAAACCACGAGTTCCATCCTCAATCAATCCCTTACATCTATGTACAAGTGGTACACGGATTCTGCGGTCACGCTGGTATTCCTTGCTGGCGTGGCACATCCGTCGAAGCCCGGGGACATTACACGTAGTTTATGGATGACGCGAGCATGGACCTTGCAAGAACTTCTCGCACCAAAAGTCATCTTTTTCTATGACTCCACGTGGAAACCGTACCTTGGCAACACTGACACAAACCACAAAGAATGTCCCGAGGTCATGCAAGAACTAGCGGATGCCATCAAGATTCCCCGTGGAACTATCGCCACGTTCTCTCCGGGTATGCTTGGGGTGCGCGAAAAACTCCGTCTCGCTTCGACGCGTAATGCGACAGTCGAGGAAGATGTCGCCTACTCTCTCATCGGTATATTCGAGTCCGATATTAGGCCTTATTACGGTGAGGGAGCCAATGCTCTTGGACATCTCCTGGAGGAAATTGTGACCCGCTTTGGCGAGGTCACTGTCCTTGCGTGGTCAGGGACGACGTCATCATACAACAGTTGTCTTCCAGCCTCTGTTTCCGTTTACAACCAAACTCCTTACAACCCACCGTCACTTGAGGGGGAAAAAATGAAAACGCGCATCGCCGAATTATGCGGCAAGGTGTCCAGGCGGGAAGCCTTGAGTATCTATAATGAAATCAGATCCCTTCAACCTGCCCGTTTTGCAGCTCGACGTCTATATCTTCCATGTATCGTCTTCCCTGTCAGAGCACTCAGCATTCAGGAGGATCGCGGAGGTGATGAGAAGCTATATCACGCCAAAGTATCCGGGCTCGGAAATGTGGAGTTCACAACCACAGACGATCTTATGGCAGACAAGAAGAAGAAATTCATCTTCGCGCATCCGTGGATCCGTCCTATCCGAGGACCGAGTTGCGAGGTCATTGGGGAAGATGACTCGGAGTCAGACATGGACGCTGACTCGGACTCGGACTCGGATGGCTTGGTGATGTGAAGGAGAATGTCCACGGCCTCTGTTGTACGACCTTGAGCATAGAGGGTTTCACACAGACCTTGCTGAAGAACTCCATCTAATCCATCGAAACTCCATCCAAATATCTTTTCGGAGGGTTAGATTAGTAGGTTGTAGTTGCAGATGACCCACAAACGAGATTGTCAATAGGGGAAGACACTGTTTGTCTTTCGGGGCTAGGTTCTTCGCACGTTCGATCAATGGTATTGCATGTCCATAATTTCCGTTCTTCATGTACATAGTTCCAAGGACCTTTGGAATGTGTCAGCGGTCGTAGTTACAGGCCTGCGCCACGGGAAGCACGTGCCTGAGTACAAAGGTATGTGGCATCGTCATCGTTGTCATTGTCTGCTCTCTTAATGAGGTGGTGCACACGTATTATCGCATCCTCTTTATTTCCGGATTCGAATGGGAGGATTGACTGAAAGGAATGAGGATCAATCTTAAGAATGATCCAGATCACCTCACGCACTTTCAGTAGTAACAGGAGTTTGTTGTCGTGAGGCTCACAAACATGAAACGCAAGGTCGAATACACGTAGTGCCTCCTCTCGATCGCCCTGGGCAAGTTGGGCGACCGCCATTGCGATATACCCGATAGGGGATGTCTGAACCCGGATAGACTTGAGGTACATGTGAGTGGATATGTACATGGGGTAGTGAGAAAGTAGACCTGCCTCCTTCGCGTCCTCTGTTGCGAGCGCCACGTGTTTCAAATGAGCTCGTATGAGAGCACGGTCTGCAAGCAGATGGTGGCTAGGACGTGGAGCGCTCTTGATCTCCTCCGTCAACAGCTTTTCAGCGTTTGTTGGGTCATTCTGTTTCCAAAATTCGAAGGCCCGACCACTTATTCTTACGAGTGGAAACCGAACAGTAAGGAGCTGCCAATGGGTCAAAGCGCTATGTAAGATAGCGAAGATGCATACTTACATCGCGGATGAAGTAATTCAAGGGAAGGACATCTCTAAGATTGTGAACCGTTAGACTACTGTAAAATCCACATGCAAGATACCCCCCACTTGGTGAGAGAGCAATGCATTTGATATCGTCGAGTTCTGTGATGATACTACCGATCTGTTTATGGGTCACGCAATCCCATAGTGAAACTGATTTGCCGGCAGAACATGCAATGAACCTGCCGTTGGATGCTATAGATGCAAACGATCGAGATTTGTGGATCGACCATTCTGAAGATGAAGAGTTGGAAATGTCGAAACAGGTGATTTTGCCTTTACCCGCTACGAACAATTGCTGACCGTCGAGCGACCAAGCTAATGGAGTGACAGTCCATGCCGACCTGTCCGGGAACTTACGACCCGAATCAAACAAGATATCGCCACCGTGGGTGTTGTAGACGCGGAAAGCGTTGCCATACGAGAGGGTAGCAAAGCGACTGCCGTCCGGGGAGAACTTGACGCCGAGGATGCCAATGCGTGACGAGGGACGAAGCAACTGCATACCAGAAGTGATGTCGTGTATCCGAACGGTGCCCGACAAGAGCCCGGCGACAACTTTGGTACAATCGCTCGAAATGTCGACCGCTGTTACCACAGTCAGGTATTCTGTAAATACGTGCACTTTTTCGTGAGTGGCCGCATCCCAGACGACCATCCCGCCGGCGTCTCCGGACACAATCCACCGCCCGTCTTGCGAAACGACCACAGACAAGGTGGTGAACCCCCCTCGAATGGTGGGACCCTGTTGCTGTCGGTTTTCAATCTTCCATCGACGGATATTACCCCAGAAATTTCCTCCTACGATCTGACTTTCGTCCACAAAGCCGACTGCGTATACGGTGTTCTGATGTTCAATCTGGATTCGTTCTGCAACTTAAGTAGTAACCACCACAGGGGGGCTGTCAGCAGTGCCGCCTCTGTCGGACTGCTGGTACGCACCCGTCATCGTCGCTAGCACACCCAAGAACACTCCTCGCCCTGGAGTCTGGAGGGAAAAGAAGGAACGGCGCTTTGTAGGCTTGGTTATGGCAGTGCAGCATTCTCGTTTCGGTAACGATTTCGGCGTCTGATTGTGTGTCGCGACGACCGGATTAACAATGCGAGGGAAGAACGATGGTATGTGGTCTCACGAGTTCTGGGTAGCTTACAGCCCTGCTTGTCCTGCCTCCCTCGACTGAAGGTTTCGAGGATGGAAGCGCCTGCAAGATGTAGAAGAGTGAAACGTTTCCTGGGTGACGGCGTCATCGTCGGTCGGGAGCCAAGCACGGCAGTGGCGTTGGCCGTGTTTCGATCAGATGCAGGGCACCGAGTTGCCCAATGTCACCCGAGCACATTGAGAATGACCAACTATCAAAACGCCACCAACCCCAGAAACCAGCCGCCGAATGGTGTGATACAGCATGCCATGACTCGCACCTCCTACACCCTGCCTATTCGCTCTGGCAAGCATTAACTGCCGGTTGAAGTACTATAGGTGAGGATTTCATTGTACGCCAACACCGGCGTCCATACTTCGGCACCGGACCGACTGAACCAGAGTTGTAGTGCTGCACACAGTTGGATTCGTGGTGTCAGGTTCTCCCCGGACGGCAGTCGGTTTGCTACCGCTCATGTCAAACCTGTGCTACTACCGGGACTGTGTCTGGGACTGCATGTCGATGTTCGTGTGCATCCTACGCTTTTCTTCCCACAAGGTGCGCCCTACCCCGTATCTGACCCGCCCAAGCAATGCGATGCGGCGTGTCACCTATCACTGATTGCACAGAATTGTGGAGGATATCGCCTTGCTCGGAACACACGCTGCTGCTTGAAACATTTTATTCACCGTTGCATACCCTGTCGTCGCCATCGCAGCGAGCGGAAGAACTCATCCATTTCCTTTATACTGCTATGCTAGCTTGAATTCCACGACGTGCAAGAGCGTACATACTTGTCAAATCAAATCCCAGCATTCGCAATGCATTGTCCAAAAATTATGATTCATGACGCAACGGCATGAATCGAACGAGAGGCTATGTAAAATGTCAAGGGTAGTGGAGGGAAACACACAACGAGCTACTATACATGATACGCAAAACTAACAGGTATTCAGTCATTTTCCGCTTCCGGCTATTTGGGGCTTGGGCCTGAGATGTTTGGGCAGCGCTGCGTGCAAGCACGCGTTGAAGTCGGTATCCATGCAAAGGGGAGAGAGCAAGGACACGTGCTCACCGTAGTTGTTTGAACCGATGATCAAGAGATACCGGGCCTTGTCCAACGCGTCGACGTGGCTCTTCTCCGGGCTGGGATATTTGGGATACACGACCTTGCTGGCGAGCAGGCAGTTGAAGGAACAACTCATAATGACTGCGTAGTGGAAGAAGCAGGTCGGGAGGAATGAGGTTCCGCGGCTCCGCCGAAGTCGATAGCGACGATCACGCCATTCGAGTCCACCATGAAGTTGGTCTCGTGCATGTCGGAGGGGCACAGACGCAGGCTGTACTGCTGAACCTCGCTCACGAGGTCGAGAGTGTCCTTGTGGCCCCGTTTCTTCAGGATCTGTGTGGGAAGTTCAGCCAGGGGGTAAGTCAATCAGCTCAAAAGTAAAAAACCATCGGCCACCCAAAGGGGCAAGATGAGAGTAGAATAAGACGGACGAGATGCGAACACTTACGCGGTTGAGGTGCAACTGCAGGTCCTCAATTGTGGGATAGGTCACCGAGGAGACGTAATCTGCGAAGAAGTAATGGTCGATGGGCCCCGGGCTGACAGGTCCAGGGGCGGTGGTAGTCACAGGGGCCTAGATTGCGATGAGCTCCTCGAGGGCTCTAGCGACCTGATCAATGTGGGTCATGTTGCACGTCGAGCCGTCGATGAACTTCATGACTAACAACCGATAGCGGACCGTCATGGTGAATGTGTAGACTCACGGAACCTCACATTGCCGCGGCTGCCGGTACTGAGGAATTCATATACAAAATTCTGGATCTCCGCCTTCCTGAACTCGATGTCACTACCGATCTTGACGAATGTGGACCCATTGGCCAGTGGCAGGAGGATGCCACAAAGGTAGGCGTCAATGGTTGCGCCGTCTGAAGCCGCCCCACACCAGGCCGCCACGCACTCAGCTACGATGTCTGGGACACTCAGAAGATTCCGGGGACAGCTGTCAGAGAAATGGACAAAGTTGTACGACAAGTCCCGGGCCGGAGGTGTTGTGGATCTACTTAGATCATAGATCAGAGCGTGTTCATGTCAGTCTCCGGAGGGCAACAAGGGAAACACTCACCAGATAGTTATGGGCTAGAGGAAAGCAAGGGTGAAGGGAAGAGATGGGTAGTCCCGGTCGGTGCTCGTTCACGAGGAGGGAGCTGGTTACATAATGTCAAAATTGTCTCTCATACCTCGATCTATCCCATCCCATACCTCGAATACCAAGTCACAATGACAAGCGAGGGTTCGCTCGGTCTGTATGCCGACGTAGATCTCCCCTCTGGCTGCCTTTTTCCCATCAGCAGCCCTTCTGATGTCGACATCACCCACTTGTTACAATGCAACCTCATAGTAACAAATTCTGGGGACCTCATTGAAATCATAGACACAACTACTATGAAGCCATTCACTACTGTCCCCTTGCACTACCAGAATCTCATCCATCGTCTTCTGTGGCATAGGGCCATCTACTGCAAAATAC
Source organism: Pisolithus albus (assembly GCA_024613165.1). Classification (NCBI taxonomy): domain Eukaryota; kingdom Fungi; phylum Basidiomycota; class Agaricomycetes; order Boletales; family Pisolithaceae; genus Pisolithus; species Pisolithus albus. Next base: position 46,288 of record JANFAB010000094.1, read on the forward strand.
TTGGTGGAGGTATTTTGAGCTCATTTGAGGATGGGCCTGCCCAAAGCATCTGCTGCAATGCAGTATGCTTGGACTCTGTCCTTGACTGGATCAAGAGGCCTCTCAAGATTGCTGCAAATTCTGACCCTCCTGGCCGTGTTGGGCTACTGGAGATGTACATGCTTGAGGAGTTCTATGTTGGTAGACATGAACCATCAGCATTAATTTCCTGGCAGAGGAAGAATCCTACAATAAATTTGTGGGGTGGTGACATCTTATCTACATCCTTCAGTGTGTAACATCCTTTCATATACTAGCTGAGTATCACTATTGACCTCTGCAGATTGGAAGGAAACAGCACAGCAGTTTGGGCATGCTTGGGAAGGCACACCCTATGGTTGGAACACTCAGTCCCTCAGCAGTGGTGAATGTTTGCAGAGTGTAGTCAATGACTGTAAACATTTGTTCCAAGACTTCTATGACCACCCATACCCCAGCATGGTCACCCTTCCAGGAGACACAGAAGAGACCCGTTACTATGGAGGAGGTTAGTGAATGTAATTGTCATGAACAAGACTGACTGGCTTGGTCCATGATCTTCTAGATGTCATTGGTCCAAGACTAACTTAGTATAAATTGCCATATGTTGTTTCTGCCACACATGTGAGAACACAGTATATGAAAGGAACCTCATAACCACATGGTGGATCCACTGGTCATCTACTTTTCTCGACGTAGATGAAATGAGCTCTTTGAACGACGAGTCAGCCTTGAAGATATTCAACCTCTCTGAATCACCACAAAGGTGACCAGTGATGACATCGATGACGACGAATTCGGACGGAGAAGTGTAGTTCTTATGCAGTTCTGTGAAACGGTCATTTGTGTATATCAGATTCATACATGGGGTACATACGCCTGATCGCTGGGTCATGGGACCGTTCGATGGAGTGCAGCATGGAGTTGAAAGCAGCGATCGATTCGTGATACTGTTTTGCTCTGTGAAATGCCATGTGCTTGGCCTCATGGCCCCAGGGGCTAGAGGGGGTCCGAATTCACTGCCTACACCGCAATTGCAGCGGGATCGATTCACACCAAAAGGATGCTATACATACCTCGGTTACATCCTGCAGTGCATCCTCCCACAATCCTTTTGCTGTTCGAGCTCTGCTCCGCTTCAAAAAGAGACCCGTAGAACTTGGAGGGTCGAGAGATAACGCAGTAGAGTACTGTGTTATTGCATCATCATATTTTGCATGTCCCAAAGCTTCATCTCCAGTACGTTCAAGCGTCACAACGCATCTTTGGGTGAAATCTGATGACGGACATTGAAGTGCACATTAACTGGTCTAGTGACCACAAGACATACCTGCCATCCAGTCAGCGGTTATCCCGCTACCCTGGATCTCTTCGTCTGGTATCCTGATGATGTTGAGGAGAATGTCCACGGCCTCTACTGTACGTCCTTGAGCATAGAGGGTTTCGCACAAGCCGTGCAGAACAACGACGTCCAATCCATCAAAAGTCCACCCAAATATCTTTTTGGAGGGTTAGATTAGTAGGTTGTATGTAGTTGCAGATGACCCACAAATGAGATCGTCATTAGAGGAGGACATTGTTTGTCTTTCGGGGCTAGATTCTTCGCACGTTGAAGCATTGGTATCGCGTGCCCGTAATTTCCCTTTCTCATGTACATAGTTCCAAGGACCTGTGGAACGTGTCAGCGGTGGTAGTTACAGGTCTGCACCACGTGAAGCACGTGCCTGGGTGCAAAGATACTTGGCATCGTCATCATTGTCATTCTCTGCTCTCTTAGCGAGGTGGTCCACACGTGTTATCGCATCTTCTATATTTCCGGATTCAAACACGAGGATCGACTGAAAGGAATGAGGATCAATCTTGAGAATGATCCAGATCACCTGACGCACCTTCAGTAGTAATAGGAATCTCCGAGTTCTGCGATGATACCACCGATCTGTTTATGGGTCACGCAATCCCATAGTGAAACTGATTTGCCTGCAGAACATGTAATGAATCTGCCGTTTGATGTTATAGACGCATACGACCGAGATTCATGGATCGACCATTCTGAATACGAAGAGTTGGAAATGTCGAAACAAGTGATTTTTGCCTTTGCCCGCTACGAACAGTTGCTGACCGTCGAGCGACCAAGCTAATGGAGTGACCGTCCACGCTGAGTTGTCCGGGAACTTACGACCTCAATTGAACAAGATATCCCCATCGTCGGTGTTGCAGACGTGGAAAGCGTTGCCATATGTGAGTGTAGCCAAGTGACTGCAGCCTGGGGAGAACTTGACGACTTTTTTGTGAGTGGCCGCATCCCAGACGATCATCCAACCGCCGGCGTCTCCGGACACAATCCACTGCCCGTCCTGCGAAACAACCACAGACAAGATAGCGAAATTCGCTCGAATGGTGGGACCCTGTTGCTGTTGGTTTTCAATCTTCCGCCGACGAATATTACCCCAGAAATTTCCTCCTACGACCTGACTTTCGTCCGCAAAGGCGACTGCGCATGTGGTGCTCTGATGTTCAATCTCGATTCATTCTGCAACTTAGTAACCACCACAGGTGGGCTGTCAGCAGGGCCGCCTCGGCTTCTCTGTCAAACTGCTGGTACGCACCCGTCATCGTCGCTAGCAAGCCCAACAACACACCTCGCCCTGGAGTGTGGAGGGGGATGAAGGAACGGTGCTTTGTAGGCTTGGTTATGGACCCCGTTACATAAATCTGCACGTTCCTTAACCGATACGCATCTATTCACGCGACCAAAGTCACATCGTGTTCTTCACTATCACGGGCAGTGCAGCATTCTCATTTCGGTAACGATCACAGCACCTAAGTGTATGCCGCGAAGACCGGATTAACAATGCGAGGGAAGAACGATGGTATGTGATCTCACGAGTTCTGAGGAGCGAAGCGAAATGTGCCAAAATGGCTACGACAGACCGAAGAAAAGGTCGATCGCGGAGAGAGTAGGGGAATCTCAAAGGATATGATATGGTTAATGCACGTCAAGCCCCATATCACATTAGAGGAGCAGAACCGAAAATCGAAACGCCGCTGATGGCCACTCGCTCGTTCATCAATGCAGAGAGAGCGCCAACAGCACTAGAGCGTGGGTATCGGAGCATGCAGTGGTGGTTGAGATATAGGCTCCTCAGCAGGTGTGCTAGGACCCTCTGATTTTTCCTGGAGAAATGTCGGGTCGTCGTCTCTATCAGACAGTTCGGCCCACCACCTGCCGGCCTGGAGAATGAGAATACCGGTGAGTGCGACACTGCAAATAAGGTGATTGGAGGCGAGATCGAGCGTCGGGGAAGGAAGAACGCGGGGGAAAGGTTCGTTAATCTGATAGTGCGGGAGGGATGAAAACTTGGCCACCACATCTGGACGAGTAAGCGGATTCATCAGCGGAAGGGAAAGACGAGGATCGATACAAACGTACTGGGGATGACGGAGTGCAAATACATCAGCACGGTCGTGCCATAGAGGACTGAATACGAGTTAGATAGGGTATACGACCAGGCACTGAATAGTGTGGAGGCGGTAGCGTGTGCAGCGCTCATCTATACTTCCTCCGTCGAACATGAGATTGCCTGCTTCGCCTTCACGGAAGCTCCAAAAGATGGTGGTGCCTCCCAGGACGACGACGGCGAAGGGGACATATAAGGGTTCTATAGGAGCCTTTGTGAGTATAGAATAGTACGAGGCCCCCGTCCAGAGGTACCCGTCCGTGACTGGCGACTTCCAGAGCGTGAGCGAGTCTGCAATCCAGTGTGTAAACAAGGACCCTGGCGGCATGCTGGACCCACCGAGTAAAAATGAAGTCGTGCACACGACGATGCTCGCTCGTACACCCATCGTGTGAGCATGCATGTGCTGTCCTGTCCCGACCAGCCCCTTCTTGTACTTTACGGTAACCGAAAACCACAAGACACAGCTGCCGGCCCACTCCATATTAGTCTATTCTCATGTCACTCCCAAAGCTCATGTCGGGCTTCGCCGTCATTCCGGTCGCATACGCTCATTCGACGCATATTATATACGCCAAGGCACATGCATCTTTCTCGAAGCCGACAAAATCGATTTTTCCTCCGGCAAGATCACTCTTTCTCGTCAACGTACCAGTTGATGCCACGGAACGCGAACTATCACTTTTTTTCAGATACGCTGGTACGGTAGAGCGCGTAGTATTCGATCAAACCGATTTAGGTGATCTGGAACTTCATGGGCATGCGTCGGGGAGCGGTAGTGCTAGCGAAGACGGAGACTCAGAGGGCCCGGACACATCTATGGACGTCGACGCCGAAGAAAATGCAGAAAGTCGACCTCGGAAAAGCCGCAAAGACAAAAAGAAGGATGAACCAACACCGCCGGCTGTAGTTCCGCTGCCCGCTGGCCCTCACCGTACTCTTCACAAAACCGGCGCCGTCGCACACGTCGTCTTCCTCGATTCGTCTGTGCTCACAAAGGCGCTCACACCGCTACCAAAGCCACGCGTATGGCCATCATCGGAAGAGCCGAGAGGTGTGGCTCGCTACCGTGCCCTCTACGACGAACAACGACCCCGTCTTGATATCGTCAAGGCTCATGCGGACACGGCTATGGAACTCTACGAGTTCGAGCTCGCGAAAAGCAGACACAAGTCGGCGTATCGTAAAGGAGAGGCACTGGTGGACAAGGACGGGTTCACGATGGTCGTTCGTGGAGGAGCATATGGTAAGACGCTTGGTGGTGGCGTTTCCGTTGCCAGCAAGCAATTCCAGGCTGCTGGTAAGACTGGCAACAAACAGAAGAAGGAACCACGGGAGAAGACGTTGTTCTACGCGTTCCAAAAAGCGGAAAGGCAGCGGCAAGGTAAGTCGTTGAACTTGCATTATGCGATATGTGCAACCGAACGTTTTAATGTAGCCATCATGGATCTCAAGAACAACTTCGAAGAGGACAAGGCTCGGGTAGAGAGGCTGAAGCGCTCTCGGCGCTTCAGGCCTTATTGATAATCGTTCTGTTTATCATCTATGGTGCGTACGCGGTTAGTCCTGTTTTCATTTCCTTATCTCATGTCGGTGGTCGGCGCTGATGAACCACACACACTAGGCAAGAAACACAGTGAAGGTTTTCGGCCCGACGATGATAGCCACCCAATATTCTCCTACGGTATAAACGGCTCGATGTATCCTACTGTACGGGGACGCTCTTTTACTACCCCGAAAGAATCAGACCCCTTTGTCTGGAACTCAAGTAGTGACTTGAGAATAGTCCTATTGCGTGTGCCGCGGCATCAAGTCTACAACTTCGTTACCGCGTCACATATTTTTTTCCCTGCTTTAAAGGTCTACCCGCTCGAATATTCAAAAACTCGCGTACTCTTCTAGACACACTCGCGAAGCTGATCTCTCGCTCGTATAAGAGTAAGTATCAAAACCCTCAGACAAATGTCAAACACATGTTATAACCTTCGCCAGGCCCCTCGTGCCCGAGCAGCTTCTCTACCCCAGAGTCCGTCGGCGCTGAGACCGTTAGTCCCTCCCCGTTGACGGACTTGACCCCCCTTGGGAGTCAGTATACCACCCCCGCAGAAGAATCCTTCGTCGACCCCGTTCGCAAGCACAGCGATGTGGTGCGGTCGGGATCCCGCAGTTTGAGTCCGGCGCGCAGAAGTGCGGCCGTAGACATTCCCGGGGGGAGCCATGGCCCGCCGGTGTATCCTGAGCATGATAGCTCGGAGGCTGTAAAAGCTTGCGCTGTTAAAGTCGAGACTCATAGTGAACAAGGAAACTCACGCACTCGTACCCAATATGATGTTTCGTCGTATTTGAAGGACCACTGATCCGACGGTTTGACTAGGAGTCGTACTGTTACCCTCCTTCGTGTCACCACATGTTCAACGCACGCTTGTCCAATGGGCTCTCCGAGACCATGCACGTCATCCAAATGAAACGGAAGAAAGGTTACTTCACCGTATGGTGAGAGATCGGGAGAAGGAAGGTATTTCCCGTAGCCACCTTGCACTTTTTCATGCTCAGTCTTGCGATATTGCACACCTCCATCGGCCCAGCCTAAAAAAAAAGGGCTAGTACGGTAACAAAGCCATGATGAAAAACCACGTGAAAAAACCGTGGTTTTTTGGCACTAAGATGCTGGTGGCACCAGCGCAGCAAAAACATTTTGGGCCACCAGACTCTCCAGACCAATGCGTACCATCGTGCGATTGGAGATGCTTGCAGAACACGAAACCCGCTCCGTGCGGCTTCCGGGGGGTGGTTTGCTTTTTGGACGCTCGGGGAAGTTCTGGTAGTACGGTCAGCCTGAACAACGGGGTCCACTCACGAACTGCATGCACCAGAAGTATACTACCAAGCCAGTAGTATTTGTCCACCTCATTCTGGAGCCGGACGTCGCATTGCTCGCCAGTCCTCATATAACGCCACGTGTGCCGACCACTGTCATTGACGAGGAGCCTCCAACGGAAGTAATCTGTGAACGGAGAGAACACATGACGTACTATTAGTGTTGTGCCGCAGCTTTCTGGCTGTGCCATGTGCATAACAGAATATTGACGTTGCGCTGCGAAATGTTTGAGTACATGCCTCCGTGATGATGTGGACGGAGGTACGACTTGAAGAACTCAGCCGACCAAGGATACAGCACCGGAGATTATCTAGCTGAATTCGTTACATATACTTATCTTCGTCCATGTCGTCCCAGGGCCAGTGATTCATGATCTCTGTGTGTTCCTCCTCCGACCTGGCACTCGCCAACCCCTCCTCCTTCTTCTTCCTGAAGAAGGTCACGGCAGCCTCGTAGTCCTCATTCTGGACCCAGCCATCCTCTCCGAGGCCGAATATGCTCTGCCACATGCCAAAGACCATGTCTGCTTTTGCCTGTACTTCATTCAGCTTCCTTGTCTCGTGTATATCCTCAGGGTCAAACTCGATTGGACATGGCACGCCTCCACCCGTAAGCGCCTTCCAGCTCTCCGTTGCTTCCATGAGAGCAAGCTTCAGCTCGAAAGTCTCGCCCTCCCAGGGGCTACTAGCGTGTTCGAAGAGACGCCCACGGAGCGCGTACATAGGGTCAGTAAAGGCAGCGTAATGGAGCTTATTGCATTCCTTCGTGCTCGTGACATAGTGGTAATGGACGAGGCGGTGTCGGTAGGCCTCCTCTGCTCTAACTCGCTCGATTCCCTCCAACTCGTTGAAATCCTCTGGTAATGATGGCGGTGTCATAGACTGCGAGACGGCATCATCGTAATTCTGAAGGCGATCGGGGATGCCGGCAAGGAGGAACATGGGCAGGATGGTGGCATGTTGCCAGTCAAGTAGGCCGATGACTTGGCAACCAGAGTCGGGCGACCTCGACACGATGACGTTGCCCTGCTGGATATCCGGATGGCGGATGCAGAAACGACTGAGAGCAGGGTCCCTAGGGACGAGTGACGACGCGATGAGGAGATAACGGTTCAAATTCTCGATGTGATCAGACGGTGACTGTTCCTTGTTCTGATAACCAGCCCTCCTCTCGCGCCGGGATGGCAAGAGCGGTTGGCCAAACTGTTTCAGGTAAGCAAGTTCCTTGTGGGCTCCTGACACGAGAGTTGCTTCGGCACTTGGGTCTATAGTTATCGGTTGATTCAAGGGCGTATACTAATGAAAAGGCAGAAAATGGCGTACAGGGTCCCCGATTCACGTCGAGAATTGACCTTCTCCCATACCAGAGAGTCAGTCTTGTATCTGGACCGATGCAGAAACGCTCGTCCTCTAGCAATATACCAAGGCCCGGGGCAACCTTCTCCAAGTCTTTGGTAAAGTATAGGCTCCCGCCAGCGGGGAAAGACAGCGACATCATACGCGACTCGAGTTGAGTGAGCTGGCGGACGACGGAGATGACTTCCTGGTCACTTAGGTTAGGCCAGACGTCGTTGAGCTTGGAGCCTCGAACGAACTGCATGAAGATATACTCGGTTCCAGCGGCGTTGTTCGAGTCCGGCGAGTACCCATATATCTTGGGAACAGGTAACCCAGAGGAACGCAGGAACTCTAATGTGGCAACTTCGCTGGCGACAACATGGAATTTAGGGATGGTGATGGGGTATGGAATACGGGCAACCATTTGGAAGTTGTCGCGTAGGGTGATGAGGAAGCTACGGTTGAACCCGCCCTCGGCGAGCTTTGATATGTTGACGACATCAGCAGGACTTTGATTAACGGACTCCGCTGCAAGTCGACATAGCCCGTCGACGTCGAAGACGAGCCTCCGCTCTTTGTGGCGAAGAGATTCGTTATAGCTGAACAAGTTATATCACGCGTGGGAGATATATGCCTTAGAATAATATGTACTCGGAGACTTACACCCAGTTCCCCGACGTGTACTCAAACAGGTCTTTGTGAGAATTCGCCATGATGGAGAGGGCGCGACGTGACGCAAAACATGGCGTGGAGATTGACCTTGAGAAGGAAGAGTATAACCGGCGCAGTGAGACTGGAGTTTTCAGGACGTTGAAGACAACCTTCGCCCTCCCAGCTGGGCAGAGCATGCCAATGTACGTCGATGGTTGGGAGAAGAATGCAAGCCCATCTGCAAAATGGCTGAATTACAGCATATGCTTCCGACGAATGCAAGTGCCAACACATACCATATGAGGAAGAGTGTCAAGTGACTCCGGGATCGTGGTGCTTTGAAAGACAGCGTCTACCTTGTCAAATGGTCGTATACCCGACAACTTGGAGTCGTATTACTCCTGAATGGCCAACGAAAAACCCAATGCCGTCAACTTCGTAAACGATGTTAGAATCGGAAAGGAACAAACAATCGCTTTTACCGATATCGATCTTTTACCCGAGAGGAATCTTACGCTCGACACTCTTGCTGTTCTGACGTTCGTACGGAGTGCATTTACTATCCTGGGAAAGTCCCGAGGCTCGTGGGCCGATGTCATCCTTCAACTAGCAAGCCGTCAGACCGTCGAGGTAAGTGATATCTAACTCACCCGACCTAACCTACTAGATCGCGGCCCTTCAATAATAGGAACCCTTCATTATTTGCAACCGATGGCGCGATTACCTCCACCTCGATACCTTCGACGATGTATTCCATGTACCCATATTCGAGAGATCCCTCAGGCAAATAACTACCAAATTCGGACGGCCCAATACCGAGTACTTCCAGGAAGCATTGCAGTGAGCTAAAGATCATGGATCGCGTTTGAGGTTATTACTAAATAGGCATTACAGCGAAATGTTGTCGATCAAGTCATCGGCCGCTCTCGTCACTGTCCGTCCCCCGGTGTGCTTGGCGTGCTTGAAAATCTTCGATTCCGAAGGCGACGTGTTTGTCCTCTTCAGTCCTCGTCCGTTACCTGGTCAAAACGGATTGAGCGTCACTTTCTGCAAGTCCGTCGAGCTAATCGCACGTCGCCTTTGTAACGTCATGCCGATCATGGACAGAGGTGGAGTTGCGGGTAGCAGTCTCACTTGGCAAGCGCGACTCTTGTCGAACTGCACCAGCTATATATTCGTGCCTCGGTCGCCATCCGACGATATCGATGGTGCTTTGGAAGAGTGTATTTTGTATTCGAGCTTGTCCCTCCTCGCGATGCAAGCCGAACACGCAGATCTGCAGCGCCAAAAACAAGCCCTCGTTAAAAGGAGTCAGGATCTGGAAACGAAAGTCGAAGATCTTCGACGGGGGTTACAAGAAGAGAAGAAGAATAATGTCAGCAGGCACATCGAGCCGTGTCCTGCTCTCCGGTCCGTCAACAGATACTCTTGGCTGTCTGATCACGACAAGCATCGTCCTTCCTCCGCTCAACAACAGGACTCAGAAGACTCGGATTCTGATGATTTCGCCATTCCACCAGACGATGACCCTAATCTCAAACTTGTACACGAACTTCAACGAGCTTTTGATGACGAAAATCTCGAACTGACAGCCCAGAGGGATGCCCTTCTGAAAACTGCTCAACGTCACTACCATTGCGGTATCTGTCTCGATGATTTCCCCGAAGACGATGTCGTACACATCGACACGTGTAAGCACAAAATATGCAGAGATTGTGCTCGGGGCCATGTGAGCGCAAAGATCAATGAACGGCGCTTCCCCGTTTTTTGTCCGGTCTGTACGGCAGATTCACGGAATCGTAATCCTGGCGGTACGCCAAGTTGATTGTTCCGTCTTATGGTACAGTCTGATATCCTTTCTATAGCGATAAGCGGATCCCTAGTTCAGCTTCTGGGGGTCACGGAGGAACAGTATCGAATATGGGTCGAAATGGAGATGGCGCAATTTTCTGTCCTGATTAACTGTCGCAAGTGAAGCTTTTTTCCCCCCTCACATCGGCTTTTCCCATCGCGTTTCCGTCGAAAGAAACTAACCTCTCGCATCTGTGACAGGTGCAAGCAGTCTGCGTTCGTCGACAGAGCGGACGCCATGGCGTCTGACCACATGCAATGCCCTGTGTCGCGTTGTGGCCACGTGTGGTGCCAGAAATGTCAGCAGACCATAGAGAACAACGTCGAACATTCGTGCGATGGGTCAAAGGAGTTTGAAAACCTCCTACGCAAGAAACATTGGCAATTTTGTCCAAGTATGACTTCACTTTCTGCCTATACCATTTCCTGTCTCGTGACACCTCATACGTTTGACAGACTGTAGAGCCGCTGTCGAAAAAATATCCGGGTGTAACCATTTATCGGTAGGTTCATATATGTACACGTTCCGTTGGTAAGCTCATTCACGGGTTGATCAGTGCATTGCACCTGGATGCAATACCCACTTCTGCTATAGGTGTGGAGGCATCTTGAATAGGATGGGGATCGTGACTGGGAGGACTGCGCGTTCCTGCACCTGTTAACAAGTGTACCTTACATCATTCATCTTCGAACCCATTTCGGGGGCTGGAACTCGTTTTACAATGCACCGCCTTCTCTTGAGACGCTGTTGATAACCCTGTTCCTCGAGGCCAACGGCGAAGCCGTGCACTAGCTCAGGCTCTATCTTGCTGTAGAGGACGAGTGTACCCAATTGGCTCGCCCATTGTTCTCGCATGTATGGCAAGAACGAACCGTTGCTCCTGGAAGTTAACCCGAGCCTGGAGACCACAGCGGGAATTGTGTTTCTGTATGACGCTGAGTGGAAACCATACCTGGGCATTACTGGCGCGAATCGTAAGGAATACCGGAGATCATACAAGAACGCGCTGACGCTATCACGATTCCCCTTGGAACTAGAGTTATGCTCACCCCAGACTACCTTACTTAACGTCTGCGAGAAACTTCGCCCGGTTTCGATGCGCAATGCAACGGTGAAGGAAGATATCACGTACGGAGTCTGACTCTGACTTTGACTCTAATGGAGTTGGGCCGTTGCATGCTATTCCTGCACCTCAGATCGGCAGCAGTGTCCGTGCTCTACGGATGATTGCGGATCACCTCGTGCAGCCGTGCACTGCAGCGCAATGCCTCTCGTACGGCAGCCGGAAGGAGAATTCAAGAGGGTGGCTGTAGATGAAGAGATTATCATCTCGAGATTCGGGACCGACATTACCTCCAAGAACGTTCGGACAGAAGTCTTGGAGATTCTTTAAGTCGGGTTCAGCTGCTGGTCGTTGATTGATATGTCTTTCGTCCGTTATCCTTTCCACGCCGCATTCATTGCTTAGCTTGTTTCAACACGGTGGCAGAGACAGAGTGTCAAGCACTCACCGTAGCATCACCTACATGCTTAATCTCTTAACTGTTCAGAGAAATCATACCGTGCTCACTGATGCGCTCTTGCCGTAACTTTTCCATCCGTGCCCCTCGTATTTATTGCACAAGGAAGGAGAGTAGATGAGAGGTACCAGGGCCGCAACGCATGGATTCGTCGTTGATTGTGACTGCGACAGCAGCCTCCGGATGGTGGTGGCCCGGGCTTTCGGGTCACCAGCAGCGGTTTCGGCCGCATTCTTAGGAAGCCCGCCTGTTGGAAAATCTGAAGCGACAGTGATAATCAAGTCACGATGTTGGCATGTAGCCACACGACTCTCCTGCCAAAATGAATGTGGTTCCGTTCTGCCTTGAGCGGCGTCGCCATGGCCCTTGGCGGATGATTACGTAACACACGAACAGAAGTTGCCGATCGACCTTACCGAAGTCTGTCAACAACAAAAGGACCGACTCCGTCAATGCGTGGTCGTACGCTGCTAGACCACTAAGAAGCATGCATCGGTTTGTAACGTCGTCGGAAAGGTGTTGTGTAGGAAGTTCGAGGCCGGTAACTTGGATGTCAAGTTGAACGACTCATTCGCCATCGTATAGCATCGGCGAGTGTGAGGATACGGGTAAGCCCAAAGATCTATCCGAGGGACAACTCGGAATGCAGGCTCTGAAATTGTGAAATTGAAAAAGACTGGTTCCGTTAGGCTCAGTGAAACCCCGTACCCCCTCCGTTCCCCTCGAATACGGAAGTGAAACATGGAATTCTGCCCCCAGACTATGCTAATTGATGGTTAGTTGAAGTTTTGCACAACACTTCAACTAAGCCTAGCTTGCACTGACCGCTTTGTTTTCCTCTCCGTTGTGTAGTTACTCGTCAGATGCCGCACAGGGAAAACTTATTGTTCGACACACTCAAACCAAATTTTTTCTTTTGTAAGTTGAAGGGAAACATTAAATTTTGTGCCCCCCCCAGACTATGCTTTGATAGTTTAGTCCAATTTTTGCACGACGCTTGGGACTAAGCCTAAATTCACTGACCGCGTTGTGCCAATGCTTTTTCTCTTTCTTTCTCTCTTGTTTAGTTACTCGTCTGTCTCCTGCCGCACTCTGAACATTTATAAACCCTCAGGTACTTGATGTATTCCCCCAGTGACCTCAAACGCCGTCGAACGGCTCTATCGGACTCCTCCAAGTTTACCTAGAATCGACTACCGTGTGGCCAGAATTCCCACTTTCCGTCGTTCTCCTTCGTTGCCCACTGCTCTGGATCACCATCATGCATCACTGCCTCCGCACAGACGAGATCCTGCGAGAAATATTTCAATGCATCGAAAGCCGCCCCACACTGTGTGCGTTGGCTAAGACATGTCGCATGTTCTACGATCCGGCTATGGATCAGATCTGGGAGACGCTGACCGCCATTGAACCTGCGGTGTTGGAGCGTCTCTCCTCCGCAACGTCCGTTACGAATTCTACAGGATCTGTAAGAGTCCACTGTGTTTTATATAGGCAATGACATCACCAACCCCCAAGACCAACAGTACCCCGCACTATTACATCCACTCAGTGGCGATGACCGGGACACCATCCAGAGACTCTCAAGTCGTGTTCGCAGACTACACATAAACCTCAGAATAATACTACCCCGGTTTGACGAAACGGATGTGTCCCCCCAATGGGTTTACCAGCTCGCTTCCCTGAAGGACTCGAGCCTTCTCTTCCCAAACCTTCATGTATTATCACTTGAAGTGGAAAGTTATCCCAATCAGAATCCCAGTCGAGATGTCGACACAAGAATTTTCCAGGCCATCATCCGTCTCTTCCATCTCCTCGTGGGGCCGCATTTATCTGCCCTTCGATTTGAAGTGCCCAACTCAATCTACCCCCATCTCAACATCTCTTCCATACCGTTGCTTTGCCCCAATATCCGCACGTTGAGTTTAGGAGAGCTAGACCTCTACTGCGAGAAACCCCCGATTTCCGACGAAATTATGTGTGGGTTCTGCGAGGCAGTGTCCCAGCTTCGCCATCTGGAGACTGTTAGATCTTACCTGACCTCCTGGGATTTGCTGAGCAGTCTCGCGGAGGCGAAGGGATTGCGAAAGCTGTGGATGTTTCTTCCTCCTAAGCTTGGCCCTGTGCCTACGCGCCCCCACGACAACACTTTTCCACAACTTCGTACTCTGGATATCTGTACTAGATCCCTCACATTGTGCTTGGAGTTTCTCCGCTGGGCTTCCTTAAAAGAAGTCACTGGGATATATATTTATTGTCCACGTCCCACCGATGACGGCGATCCCTTGAAAACACTAGTTGACGTGTCATCTCGGATTTCGTTGCAATGCAAGAAACTAGAGTTTCTCTGGATTTTCTTCAACCCTGGCGCGGACCACCACGAAACTCCCACTGCTTGGCCACTACGCATGTTGAAACCATACCAAGATTTCCATCAGCTCAGGGTCATTGCTTTGCAAACAGGTCATAGCGTGGAACTCGTAGACCATGACCTCGAAGGTATGGTCGCGGCTTGGCCACACTTGGAGATATTCCATCTATTTCCTGATGGTATAATGGACCCTCCCGTGCGCCTCACGTTACGAGCAGTTACCGCTCTTCTATATCACTGCCCAAAACTCAAGCGCTTTACATTGCTGTTCGATGCAACCCGCGTTCGTAGGCGTTCCCTTCCGTCCTTCCGTGGGGACCTCGTGCAGAATACCTCAGTGGAGTACATGGGAGTATATACGTCCCCCGTTTCGAGATGTGTCAATGTCGGTAGGTATCTCTCCAAGCTCATGCCGTGCCTGGAGTTGGTCGGTGTCTTTGGGACTTTTTTTCCTAGATGGTCTCGGGTGTGTGCCCGTCATCAACGGAAGCCTAAACCATGGTTTTACGAGTACGAGAAAACATACCCCGTGTTCGATTATGATAACGATGGGGATGCAGGCCATGGCACAGAGTGGTTGTGGACGTGCCGAAGAAATGTGATGTGACTAGCTACTGAGCGATAGCCTACGTAGCCGGAAGATGCTGTCGTCGTTAATGCTAACTTCATTTCAACCATTCAACCTTGACCGGTGACCATGGCAGCCTGTCCGATGGAAGCAATGTTTCGTCTGGGGTGCTCTTCCTTGTCGCCGCGTCAAGTGACTATCGACCGGGTGATTCCTGGCCACATAGGGCTATATGTAGGTCGATTCAACAGAGCAGTGCACAGGAGATTACCGTTCCGTCGACCCGACGGTCTACGGCTTTGTGGTAGTGAATACCGAGTCGAGTGAGAAACGTATAATCATAGAGCTGCCAGTTACATAAAAATGATCGAACCATCCGTTCTTGATTTACTCTTACCCCATCTTCCTCAGGTAACAATCTAGTAAGTAACTTTTTCCTCCATTCAATATAGTAGCACGGCGAATTCCCGAAGATGTGGATCTCCACTGCTCACCTTGTTATACCCGGCTCTGACGTTCTATGATTTCCAGAGCGCACTTTTTGAAGCTTCTCGTCATATCCTACGACCTCAATTGTATGCAGGTCAGTCCTCCCATTATCGCATGAATCTATATAGCTCAGCATGGGACGAGTGGAGCTCTCTCCCCGTCAAGCTCCACTACTCCTTCGTGAGACCGTGATCCACGCCATGCTGACAACTACACTTTCTTTCAAGGTACCAAAGACACCTCGCGGACCAAGCTAACGTCTCCTTAACATCATCATTTTCAGCGAGAACGTCTGTTTGTGCGTACCCAATGATAGGACTCCTATACGGATGGCGGCAGGCACGATGGTGGACTTCTGTGCACCTCCAGTGGTTATCCCACCGAATCCTTTTGCTGGCATCCGCTCCACAAATGGCAATGTTTGGGTAGGAGCTACACTCCGAGACTCTGGAGTCAGTTATATCGGGAAGAACGTATACTGCTCGGCGGGTTGAATCGTACTCGTGTGGTCGAGTGCTGTGACCAACATTTACTTTGTGGCCGGATAATCCTTGTCCAAGGGAAGTACTTCACCATGCAAAGTGCGTGAACCTTCTTTGGCATCAGCTTCCCGACGTACCGCTTTTTTTCTGAACGTCGCGACGACTTTTCTCACAGTCACACGACCTTGACCCGGAAACAACGCTTTGTACCGTATTTTTTTGGCATCAAGTCAGCCTGCCAGGGATTGGGGAGCTTCATTCGGTACAAACACTTCCTCGTCATGTCGTAGATGGTTGATTGACGGGAATCATTTCCCTCAAGCAGCCGGAGACCTCCTTGGCCAAATAGCTTTGCTATCTAAACCACGAACAAATGCAAGGGATTTTCTCATAACATAACAAAGTATGCTGGTGCCGGGGAGCTATGACCCTCTGCGAGGCCGGTGTACCCGGGGTAGGGAATTCAGTATAGGGAAGAGGGAGCTTCTCCTATGCAGAGGCCCTACACCACTGCCCCTGAATGAACTTTTGTTCCGACCTTTTCGCCTTCATGCGGTGCTTGTTCCAGATCTAACCGACCACAAGGCCACCACTGCCACGCCGGGACGTCATGCCCGTTCTCGTAAGAGAGACATAGATAAGTGGATATCCAAGAGGTTCATGTCTCCAGAGGATCATTTATTTCCTCTCAATATTCTACAGACACAGGCGGTCCCGTCGTTTCCCTCGCCTACATACAGCTAAACTCTACCGCACGTTCCAGAGCCACCAGAGAGCATGCTGATGACAGACCTACCAGCCCTGCGCACATCTCTACATATGTACACACGTTATCTAGTCGCTCGCAATGTCATCGGTGTACCCGAGACAACGATACTAGGCTCAATTCCTCGACTTGCGGGCGGTAGGCCTGTTGGGATACAGTTTCTCGGGTATGAATGATGAATCGTGAGGACTAGGGGCCCTCCTTTGTCAGTAGTCAGTTTATATCGTGAAGTTGGGACTTACGCAGAAGGAGTATAAGGCCATGATTATACTGTGTCCGCAGTGCCAAGTTAGATGCATTGAACAAGATGAAACGGCGAGTACATACGGAGTGGTAATCTCAGACAAATATGTGCGGTAAATTGTCGCGATTACGGATGAAACAACCAACACCACTATGTCCGAAATCGGATGTTGTTAATCTTCCCGAAGCATATGATGATATATCCGCGAGCGTACCAAACATACTGTCAGCGTACGTGGCCATGGTCAACTTCTTATTCGTCACGGAAATGCGAAGAGCTGCACTTACGGGATATAGAATAAAACGCCGTCTCCGATCAGCATTAACGTCGCCGGCTGGATGTTTCGAATCTCTTCCCTCATATTAGAGATGGTAAAATCTCTGAGACTTCTAGGCCGCCACCTCATGCTCGAGAAAAGCAGCTGTAGCGTGAGCCCGAAGAGAGTCGCTGAAGTCACATGAGATTCCGATGGATCACAAGTAGAAAAAAAGGGGACTGACTCGCAACGAGACTCGCTACGATCCTTTCTCGTTCTTTCAGTCATGTTCAAGTGGCATTACTACGATGAGAATTCTTACCAGCCTGGGAGCGTCAATGCAAGGTTCGGCTTTTTGTCCATTATGCATCCCGGCCAAGGAATTCCGGCGGGTGGCTCGACGACGTGCTCTCGGATCCATGTAGAGGCCGAGATGCCTATGGCCAGTTCAATCTAAAATCGTCATGTGAGATTTACGTGTGTCGCGGCGTCGGATGCGACACATGACAAACCAGAAATTCGACTGTCCTCGTCCGTGCAAATCAATAGGAGCACGCATATAGAGGATGGATTATTTCTTACCGACGACCACTGCACCAAGAAAGAATTGGTATTTGTGCAGCCCCTCTATGCCATGGAAGATCTGGTACAATACGTTAAGACGCATTACCAGGATTACATTGACGAGTGCCGTGTATAATATTTGACCAGCGCTAGGGAAAGCTTTGTGAGAGATTATGCATGAATATGTCTCAACGCTCACAGGACGGTATAATAATAGAAGCCTTGGCAACTATCGAACAAGACGGTTAGTGTCTGTCGAACTGACCGTGTGATACGAATGCGTACAACTGGGAGTAGTGTCAATCAACGTGAAAACTATAGGCTCGGTCACTCGCTTACAGGTATGGATAAGCCCTGGAGATTGTAAACTGAAACGTTATAGGACAGTAGCATAAATCGAGGAAGAGGAAGCCATACCCGCGAAGTACCCGCTGCGCGAGTTGTCAGCGAGAAGCAACCGCTAAGATCGGGAGCAACCTTACACGAGGTACAGAAGTGCATAGTAGCGACCAAATATAAAGAGGACTTGAACCAGCGCTCGACGCAGCTTGCGGCGCCAGGAAACGCGTGTCTCATCCGTATTATGGTAATATCGCCAGATGTAGTGAACCTGTGAAAGACGCAGCCTCAGCATGCAAGGGTCGTCGATTGGAATGTGACGTGGCAGACCTCCTTGTCGAGGTTGGTTAAAATGTCGTAGACAAGAAATGCCACACAAGACACTAGGTGCGAAGGTGAGTACTGCGCAAAATGCAATGACGACCGGTTTCACTTACAGGTAACGTAGTTCAGAGCACGAAGCTGATAGAGGGTGGTGTACAGGAATTGAAGTTGCTCCTCCGGTGTGGACATCGTGTGCCGGGCGTCGTGAAATCAGTTTGTGCGGAGGAGGGATGAAAATTTATTAAAGGGACAGACCTCTTCCGTTATATCGGGCAGGGTATGACATTGCCCAAAGAGAATCGGGACGGTCAGGGGCCCGCAACCCGACGAATGTGGAAAAAAAGCCTAACACGTCCGCTAGTAAGCCACCACCACTACGTGGTGACATGGAATAACTTTGTATCCTGGTCACACCGTGGTCCAGAATTGCTGTCGATGCTTGCTTCAATATTACGCGTTAACTTTTTGACATGTGCCAGGCCAGGGCACTGCTCAAGTGACCCACCTAAATTTCGGTGATATATCGAGAACCAACTGCAACACGTATCCATGGATCAATGAGGAACTGAGCTTACACTGAGTGCTGGCAGGGACGCGAACGAAACACGTGGCAGAAGCACGCCAAGGTCGCAACAGCCTGATCAGGCAAATCAGAACCGGCGCCTGACTTGTGCAGACAGCTCAGAGTTGCAGACGTCAAGTAGATGAAAGCCGAATCACGGGCCATGTGTCGGATGAATAGTTTGAGCGCTGTAACTTTGCAGAATAGACAGTTGCTGTCAGCATCTGGCAGCATCATCGTGCCTGAGAGTAGTGGCCCTATAGATGGGCAGCTTCCAGGCTGCAGAAGGCTAACTTTGAAACGCAATTCCCGTGATCCGGACCAGGAACGAGACACGCGAATGCGATTGGCGAGTCGAGGGTGTTTGATGGCGGCCGATACTACTGCACAGAGGATACTGGGGTGATGTCTTGTAGGTGTTCTCGTTCTCGCGGGCCCTACCTTCCGCCGGAGTGATAAAAGAGGCAGAGAGTCGCGGAGTACCTGCACTGCAGTGATTGGGTGATACGCGAAACGTACCCCGAGGTCGCGATGATTCATTTTCAATATGGCGTCAAAAAACGCGTACGACGGTCGGAGTCTTCCGTACTGTCTCCTCTCCGAGTCCTTGTTATATAGACAAGCATGCACATGCAGCTCCATCATATGCCTCGGTTCAACATCTAGAAAACCAGGGTTGTACATCAGGAAAAACAATTTGCTACATAGCATAGTGCATCAGGTACATTGTGATATATAGACACTGGAGTGCTATGTAGTCTCAGGTACATGCTCTGTAGTGACATGTAGCTAGTACTGCATGATGATAAGTACCATGTAGCTCTGTTAGCATCCACAGACAGCTTAGTAGCACACAGTAGACATTGTAGCATCCTATCATGCTGCAAAGTACTCCTGGAACAGCCCAACCTACATAGATAATGACTTGCTCATGTCTTTCTACTGGCCTCCACAGTGGCACTGGTTGGATACCAGTAATATGATAGTTGCTACTATACTGCTCATTTTACTCGCTTTCCGTTTTCTACACTACTGCCACTTGACTGGGACAATGGCTCGGTTTCCGAAATTATCACCTGCATGCACAAGTTCACAACCGACTGACCAGAAATCAGTGTTTGTCCATATTTGCATCGACTATACAGTTTAGTTCAGCCACCCGCACTCAGCACTCAGCGCTTCAGCACTCGTACTCAGTACTCAAGTACCCACTCTCCACTGTCAAGCCGCAAAGTCATATGTTTTGGTACGTGCAATGTGTGGTGTCAATTTGCGATGTGTGCTCAGAAGATTTCAGTTTGCAGTGTATCTCGCATTCCATTCCATGTGGTGAGTCGTCGTCTTCACTTTGCCACCACGAAAATTTCCTTTACTTTTTTTTATGAAAATTCCATCTGACAGGTCTCGTCTTACGTTCAAGATGCTGCCATAAAATAGTCGAGAAGACCCTACCACGCCTCAAACCGGTCTGTCCATTCTGTGATTGGAACGCTTTACCAGCGATGACATTCGTCTCATTCTGATGCTATTGACCACCAGCCGGCTCGACGGGAAGAACGTTTTGCCCTCGTAGAGCCTACATACCTGCATTCTCGATCCGAGGTTCGTTGGCTGGAGAACAAAGTGGCCAGAGTGTCCGGAAAAAAATGCTCCGTGGAGAAGGTCTCCTCCCTACGTCTGGAGCTACAGGAGTGGTTGTCACAAGACGAAAATCCAAACGACAAGGTGAGTCATCCTGCAGTTGTTCGACTCATTGTTCTTTCTTCCTGACTCGGCGGTCTGTGCACCCGGAACTTCTTAGATCTGTCTACAGCGTGCCCAGCACCCACAGCTCACTCTCCCGATACGGTCCGTCTCCCCTGTGGAACCCATCATGCCGGGTTCAAGGCTGGTGACCCCCCATGAGCGCCACTGGTAAACTCATTCAACCATCGAGCACAAGCGTGTCACCATTGTGGCGAGTGTGACCAGAATGGTGGGTCAGCCATATCATACAATTCACGCTGCCAGGGTAGTCTCTAGTTTGCTATGTCAGGGAAAAAGATGCCGAGTCTACACCAGCTCATCCTGGCTGGCGGATGAATAGCAGCACGCCCGTAGAGGCAAGATCCCGCAGTGTGGAGCTTCTGGCTGCTGTACGTTTCGCTTGGTAAGCCACTTTTTGTTGTCGTCGTCTCCCTCGATGAGCCACAGCATGCAAAAACCGGAGACCCGACTTATGTAATCGGAGCACGTCACATCGAGACAGCCAAGTGCTATCGCAAATTTGTACTGGAGACATTGTTCGGAGAACATGATTTGCATTTCTCGGAGATGTTGGGTGACGGGCTTGTGAGACTGTAACAATACCACATGCTTGTAAGCAGATAGCATATGAAATGGTAATATCATTTTGTGGCGAGATATGTGGTGCTGGATAGCAGCTCAGTGAGCTATGGCTGGCTATGTATTAGCAGTAGCACACCACTATCAAACCTGTGGGGTGCCCAAGTGTAAATATATAGCCTGGGTAGCCTACATAGCATACTCACTATGGTAGTGACACACTTTCAGGGAAAGCTACTGGTACTTTGAAGTACTACATACTATGCCCTACCACACGTCCGTGATCCACCTAGATTTCGGCATTTTTATTCTACAGCACTCATTTCTCAACTCCTTCCCTTCAAACTTCGTATACCATGGTTTACACACATAATCTATCTGTTCCAACTTGAAAGAACGAAATTGATAGAGAGGTTGTGGAGATTGATGTTTTTTGCTGGTTTGGGATGTCTGTCACTGAAATCACGCTTGTCGTCACATGCCGAAAATGTGCCGAAGCGGAGCTTGAACCCCAAACGTGCACGGTAGCTGACCTGTTCCCCTATCTTGGTTGCCTCACGCTGCGGTCGCTGGCGGTGGCTGGTCGAGTGGGGAAGCCAGATCCATCCAGACACCCGGAGTACGGGACCTGCATGCGTCTCGCTACTGACGACATAGCTGAGGGCACTTACAAGACTGCCCACTGCTGCTGCCAGTTATGTCGTGTTTCTTCCAAGATGAAGCAGAACCTCAGTCCTGCTCGGGAAGCTGCTGTGAATGAGCACTGGCTCGTCTTCAACTCTAGTGTGGTGATCCCCCTCCACCTTTGAGATTTACATGCATGTGCCTTCGAAATTACCCATAAGTAGCCAAAGAAAATGGATCCATCTACATATCATGGTACTGTACATACTTCACTCACGCACTTGATGAGTCTCAAGCAAATACGACACCCCACCCATACGGAGGACCATCTAGTTAGTCCTTGTCTACCTATACTATCCTGTACCAATGCATTCGGCAGCCCCAGAAGTCGGCAGTCACACGAGTGTCACAGGAAGTAACGCAGGTAGTCACACGTCCTGTGCCATCGGACTTCGAACTGCAAGCCTGTGACATGTGTGATGTTCTGTGACATTCTGTGACTGCCGAAATCGAAGTGGATCACGGACGTGTGGTAGGGCATAGTATTTGAACCCTTCAGCTACAGTGACTACATACAGGGGACTTAACTACCAGGCTACTGGCACTACTGAATCTGCATAGGTCTATGTAGTTAGGTTTTTTTTTCCTGATGTAGCTACGCTGGTCGGACATACGTCTTTTCTTTCCTATCCCATTTTCTCGCATCACCTCTCACGTCAACCACAGATAGTCTACTAGTGTTTGCGGTCTCCCTTCCTGGTGCGCGGTAACGACAACCCACGAGTCCGGGGGGATTCGGGGCAATAATCACGGCGTCCGAAACCGGCTGCGACAGGATCAGCGTTAGCCC
The DNA here is from genome assembly GCA_024613165.1 of Pisolithus albus. Classification (NCBI taxonomy): domain Eukaryota; kingdom Fungi; phylum Basidiomycota; class Agaricomycetes; order Boletales; family Pisolithaceae; genus Pisolithus; species Pisolithus albus. Next base: position 68,766 of record JANFAB010000094.1, read on the forward strand.
CGGAGAACGGGTGCGCGAGGTGGTGGAGTGCTGGGACTTCGGGGATGTGAAAATATATATCCCCTATTGAATGCGCATGATATTTTTCTCGCCAAGGAGTAGTTGGCCAGTCCGCATCCGAGCCACGTGTGTATTTTTCACTTGGCCGAAGTGCAGGGTATCATTACGATCAACGAGATGGATATTATGATGCAGCAGTACACAATAGCTGTAAGATAAGAAGACGGGAAAACACTTAGGAATTCGGAAAGTTCAGCATACGTGCCCTTCTCCCTGCCGACGACAAACGGGACACCCGTGGAGAATCTTGGCTCGGACTACCGATGCGCTGTTGTTATGCATTAGACACATCTCGGGTAGGCCCGTGGTAGACATTTACTCACAACGCAATCTTCGCACTGAGGTCGTGGGCAGGAGAGACGCGTAGACCGATATCCAAACCGCCATCGATATACCTCGGAAGATCGTCGATGCCGTTGATACAGTTTGCATGGACAATATGCCGGCAAAGGAAGAGTAGTAAGAGGTCCTGGGGAGAACGTCGTAGGGGCTCCGTACACAAGGGACACACAGCCTTTTCTGAAAACGAAACTGACGTCACGTAAATCATTTATCACGAGTAAGAACGAACCACTGAGGAAGAAGCCGCCGTTTTGACCCTTCTGACGAACTCTCGCTAGGTCAGAGCAGTCACCGTGCAGTATCCTCTGGCAACCTTCCAGAAGTGATATCTGAAGCTGGAAGTCATGCAGAATCTTGATCAAAGCTTCTTTCAACCCGGGTATTTCCAAGCCATTTTTGATTCGTCGGATCAGGCGTATGGGGTCGATTTCTGCACCGACATTCTCGAGCAGACCGCGGATGAATGCTGCAAAGCCGTCAGGACGGATACAAGATGATGTATATGGCAAGGCTCACTCGGTCGAGTTTCCGAGTACTTGAGGAGATCCTCCCACAGATCGTCGTCGTTCTGTTCTTTGGCGAACTCGATGGCCTGAAAGAACCGTGTGAGGCCCAAATTGCGCCACATATCCCTCGCTAACCTGCTGGACATCACCTATTCTCTCAATGATGAGGGTCAAAGCTTGCTTGTTATTGCCCATCCGCCCAAGGAGGAACACCATCTCAGGCACAAGGTCGCGACCCTTGCAAATATTATAGGCCTAGGTAGGGTGAAATGAGTAAGTGCAGATAAAGCAAGGACAAAAACGTGAGAGTACTCACAGCCTCGAGGTTGTAATAACTACTCGCTCGCAGGTATTCAATCAATCTTGAAGTCGCGTACTCTGCAAACAACTTGACTTGAACGTCCGCAAAATCCGAGGCAAGGTTCTGATCTTTCTTGAAAAGAGAGTCCAAGTAGAGGAAGAGGTAGAATGGTCGAGGACGTAATTGCTGCACGACGCGGTCGACCTGTCGGTACGTAGTAGCATCGGGGCTATTTCACATGCGTGCACAAAAGACTTACGGGGATCGAATGGGTATGGTCAACTAGCATCGAAATAGCTTCGCTTCTGCTCTGGGTAGTATCTAACCCCTCCTCTTCGCGCTTACCATTAAGCTCTTGGTCAAACTCGACAAGAAGTAACACCTGGTCCTTGACATCCGTGAACAGATTGTGTTCGCGAATAAGATCGAATACGTTGGGTCGCCGGAGTCTCAGGAAGTATTGCAGCGCTTTTCCTGGCTGGCGATTTGCTGTGTATCTGTTGGAAAGTCAAAAAGGAAAGAAACCAGGAAGCAAAAAGGACTCACAGATCGGCAAGACATTCCATCAGCCAAACTGCATCCACACTAGAAGGTTTCAGAGAGGAGGACATAGGGATTCTCTCGAGCTCCGATTGGATTGCGACAATAACCGACGGCATGTCATATATCGACTTTGGCCACTCTCGGATAGTTTGTAGCAGAGCCTGCAGCGATATGATGTCATTAACGAGAGAAGACGACAAAAGTTCTGACCTCTTTGTCGTGGTTTATGAAGTAACCCAAAATCATTTCATACACTAAGTGACTGAGTTGTGGTGCTTCTGTGGGTATGAAGGGAATGATAGCCTGTCTAACCGTTAGCAACTGGGGTACAAGTGACCGGAGGATTGGCCACCTGTAAATTCCTGCTCTGCGCAAATACAAATATCCAGTCTTCCCATCGTTTGGCGTCTTGACCGCACACTTTGGGACACAACTGAGCGGCCTTCACAAAATCACCTAATCAAAAGCACGCAGATGGGTGCTGTTAGAGGGTAAAATAAATAAACAAAAATCCGCACCTTCCCCAACTAGGTATCGGAGGTAACGTTCGCCGATGGAAACGACATCAATCTTGTATCCTCCTGAATCGGATGATTGTTCATCCTCTCCAAGCTTCTCGGTCTCATCCAGTGCTTCTTCATACCGCTGATGCTCGACTAACCATGCAATATGATCTTTTCTATCTCTCGGCCGCACGAATACGATGTCCTTTGGACTGGCAACTATATAGCACTGGTCAGTTTCGGTACCCCCCGTATCGATCTCGGCGAGAAGGTAGTCATTGCATGCCCAGGACTGGTACCCTGTGACGTTGAGTGCATCAGCACTGAACTCCTCCCCAGTCCTCGAGACGATCCGTAGTTCCGGACGTTCTGCAGTTTTGCGTGCTTGACGGGCAGGGTCGTCCGTCATCTCGTCCCCAAAATCGTCCGGTGGTTCGTAAGCTAACACGAGGAACGAGGTCAGAGTAGTGCGAGAGGCGATAGAGCCGTTCTCCTTCGTAGGCGCAGAATGGGACATTGGATGTGGGAGAATGCCAGATATCATGCAATCAAGCTGTAGTGCAGCCGTGACTTCGACGATGAGTGGTGGGAGGTTGGAATTGGCCGAAGTAGTTGCCGTACGCGGACGTGCGCGTACCCGTGCAACCTTGATGTGGTCCGCCCATGCAATGAGCAACGTGGTATCGTCTTGCCAATGCAGCGTGCACTTGAACAGGTCAGCTCGAGGGCTATCCGCGGGTCGGTCAATATAAGTAATGCGCGTCTGAGATTGTGTGTCATAGATCTTGACACCCTAGAAAACAGGAGATTAGGTTGTGCACGAGGACACGGAGTAAACTACCAACGAAATCATTAGCCCATGCGATCAAATGGGACCTCCACCTCACGTTCCAGATAGGGCCTTCTCCCGAGTGAAGAACAGACTCTCTGTGACCGAGCCAACCTTTTTCCCGCAAGACGAGCGTCCCTGCCAGACCACCGCAAATGAAAGCGCGGGTACCTTTCTTTGCAAAGTTGGGATCCAACGCGACCGTACGAATGGGGCGTTTCATGTCAAACATGTAGGACTCTTGCGTTGACAGCGATTGGATAACCACCTGTCCTGGTACTTGTCAGGGGATACACATAGACGCGTTGTCGGTTTGACTCACCATCTATGGAGGCAGTAGCGACAAAGTCGGCGGTGTGGTCCATTTCCATATCGCTTATCGACGCTTGGTGAGGTTTGTATGATTTGATACGCTTTCCAGTCATGTCTAGGACGTGTACGATCCCACCATGAGTGCCGACAGCCTGAGAGGTGCGTCAAGAATTATATGCCGTTAACTCGACAGGGAACAACATACAATGAGTTTGTTCGAGACTGAAATCGCAGATATGGAATCCTTCTTGAGGAGATCATTGATAGGACCAGTCATTCTCTCGTATTTCAAGGTGGGTTCTTCGTCTTCTTCGTCTTCATCTTCATCGTCCTCGTCATCCTCCCCATTTGCACCATTGAGCACCCCACTGCAAGTTGACTCTATAGTGTGACCCTCAACACCTTCATCACCATCTTCGCTGTCGTCTTCTGTATCTGTCTCATGACCAGCTATGTTTCTGTTCGTATGACCAGTGTCGGTAGAGTGAAGAGAAGAGTTTGCACCGCCGTTCAAAGAAGCTCCATCCCCAGCAGATATAGTGTCAGACATTTCCGAGGTTATCATGCCAACGTTGTGGGCATACCGAGGGGGTGACTTTCAACTGGCTAGTTGCCCAGTGGAGTGCACTCCGGTCCGGCGTGCTTTGTTTTTCCTTATTTTGACAACTCGGTTCATTACTTACCGTAGTAGCTCACCAGCGTACACCGAGTTGTCTCCCGTGTCCGTACGGGTTCTCCATCCTATTGAAGTTCATCTTCGCTCTGGATCTGACGCCGTAATGTCCAAAAGACGAGTGACATACTACTATGATGGTGTGTGTAGCTTGAAGTCGTCGTTATTTCGGTATCTAGCACTGACTACGCATAGCTGACGTCGGCGCGTTTACATATGGCCTCGGCCACCCCATGAAGCCTCACAGGATACGGATTACGCACGATCTTGTTTCTGCCTACGGCATGCTTCAGAAGATGCAGGTTCTAGTGAGCGAGTCTGGTCTCAAACACTTGGTTTCGTGTACCAACGGCCTGTTATTGTCCAGCGTCCAAAACGCGCTACCCCGGAATCAATGACGGCATTCCATACGGACGAGTACATCCACTTCTTGAACCGCGTGGTTCCCGAAACTGCAGAGGAACTTACATTTCATGGGACTCGCTGTGCGTGTTTCTCGACGTCTAGTGACATTCGTTCTGAGTGACGGTGAGTGCTTTAGTCCTGGTGGGCGAGGACAACCCGGCATTTGAGGGAGTCTTCGAGTTCTGCTCCATATCTGCTGGTGGCTCGATAGGTTCGCGTTTTCCTGTGTTTCGAGTCCCTTTTCGAACCTCACTGCAATCACAGCTGCTGCCCAGAGCATCGCTTCTGGGGCATCCGACATCGCTATAAATTGGGCTGGTGGTTTACACCATGCAAAGAAACGCGAAGCCTCAGGGTTCTGCTATATCAACGACATCGTTCTAGGAATACTGGAGCTCTTGCGGTCCTATCCCCGCGTGTTATACATCGATATCGATTGCCACCATGGAGACGGAGTGGAGGAAGCCTTTTACACGACTGATCGAGTTATGACGTGCTCATTCCATAAATTTGGAGAATACTTTCCGGGGACGGGTACCCAGGAAGACAAGGGAATGGACAAGGGCAGAAATTACGCGATTAACGTGCCATTGAAAGACGGTATCACGGACGAGGCCTTCAAAAGTGTCTTCGAACCCGTGAGCCTCGTCACCTCGTGTATACATGATGGCTCTCATCGTGTCGCTAGGTCGTGTCCAAGATTATGGATGTTTATCGACCGAGTGCTGTCGTGTTGCAATGCGGTGCAGATTCCTTAGCCGGAGACAAACTTGGCTGCTTCAATTTGACCATGTACGGTCACGCGAGCTGTGTCCAGTTCCTGCGACAGTTCAATGTTCCGCTTATTCTCCTCGGCGGTGGTGGATACACGGTCAAAAACGTTGCACGTACATGGACATACGAAACTGCCTGTGCGCTGGGCGTCGAAAACGAGATAGATCCGAATTTACCCTGGAACGAGTACTTTGAATGGTTTGGACCGCGCTACCGCTTGGAAGTCCCGGAGAATAACATGGATGACTTGAATGTCAAAGATGGGTCGTTGGACAAAGTCAGGTACAATGCACTGCAGCAGCTATCAGATATTCCTTGCGCACCGTCCGTTGGGATGCACGACGTACCAAGGGAATCTGTTGGCACGCACCTGGGCTTGGAGACCGACGTCGACAGGGACGAAGATGATGATATGGACGATCTGGATCGTCGACTAGCGCGTACGTTACATTTGGGAAGAAGGGTATTGCGGCTAACATCTCATCGCAGAGCATGCACGTTACGTGTACAGGATGCAAGAGACAACTGCATCAGATCAGTCAGACGACGATCGATATGACTCGGACGTTTCATCGCAAAGACGGCCACGAAAACGCATGAGTATCCTCACGAACCGCTACCTTGACGGTGATGCCAGAAAGAACGCACCCCCTCGGCGGTTTTTCAAGAGCTCGGCGAAGTGGGGCGATATGCAGTGTCGTATCGGACTCGCAGGAGACCCGGTCCTTCAGAATGGCGCTAGGCAGGGCAGTCTGCCTGTACTGATGGAAAGCGGTGGGCGGGGGACACCTGCCGCAGATATTAACATGGATGAGGATTGGGAAGAAGGGGAATCTGTGTAGTTTTATCTCCTCGAATGTACTTACTGCTGTTCCTTGGTCTGTATCCGTAGCATGACACGGCGAGTCCTGTTCATACGGTTGCTTATTACTGATGCTATGAAGTATACAATTACACTTGGCCAGGGAGGGGAATATGAATGACGACTGGCGAGGGCAGTGCTGCTTGATCTATCCTCACTTATGTAATCAAATTGCAGACTAGGACCTTCATCGCGAGCCTTACACCGCAGGTTCAGCGCGATACGAGGCAGACAGTCAATCGCCGCCCTTCAGTGTACTATTAGTGCATATCCGTCACCTTTTCTTCGGGCCAACGCCCGTGCCTTCGCCAGTGTTGACAGTTCGAGGCGGTATGTATCTGTTTATGGTGACCCTGCACCGAAACATCACCCGTGTAGGAGCGATTTCTTTGACGAGGCACGAGCTTATCGCCCTGTAGGGTTTCATGCTCTATCCTAGACTGATTATCTCCTTGACGGAATCCGTGCGGGATTCCTATCAAATCAGTGGATGTCTTTAGGCGCGTACAATTTGCTTTTCCTCGCTCACCATTTAGATACTTCGGAGCTTCACAGGGGCTACGGACAAAAACCCTGCGCGTGTGCTTGTGCGTGTTCATCCAACCGGCGTAAATACTGAGTGACTGATTTGCAGTCACTACCTCGCGAACTCTCGCGATACACTTCATTGTTATCCAAGTAAGCTGAACTCGTTGGCTGATCTACCCCGATCCATTTCAATTCACTCGCGGTGACACTAGTGGCACAAGGAGGTTATACGCGCGGTAGATTTCCAGACGTCGTCTAATTCGCTCGCAAATACCCATTTAGATGTCTACTGATGTTATATCCCCTGGTAAGACATGTTTGTCGGGCCCCACTTCAGACTCCTTGCTTCTGATCGTGATGCCTGCTGTTGCGATTCTTTTTTGATTTTACATGGGGCACAACGCTCGGCCCTTTTCCTTGCCCCTTTTTCATATTCCACCGGCTGCCGTCCCTACCTGGTTTAATGCCATTTCCCTTCCTGCGCTGCCGGTAGTTTCCTGTCCTATCCTGGTCCGTGCACTCTCTTCCCGTTATATAAACTGCAAGTGAGTCGCACCTGTTCTCGCACCCAGCACACTACAGCTCTCACTCATTCGCAACCTAGCAGCTACCACCATCAGCCATGGATATCACTATCGACGACTCTCTCCCTATGACTGATGAGGACTTTGATGCCCAGCTCACATCAGCCCTTGCTGGGCTCGAGGCTCGCTCTCCTGCAGAGCTCACTGATGAGGTCATTGCCCAACGCTTATTTGAAGCCAGCAACAACGACTTGGGACCCGCAAACATGCTTAACGCGCAGGCTCAAACCGTGTTCACCACGATTAAAGTGATGAAGGTCACGAAGACAGGCAGTTCTAGACCTACTGCCGACGGCGCAACTGTTTGTACGTATAAGTGTTTCGCATTGAGCCGAGAGGCAGTAGGCTGATGATCTACCATTCCTGTAACTCATTCGTAGACCAGTGGTTGGGGACATCAACCGGCAACTTGACGTACGGGAGCTATAGCGGAACTTCCAGATTTGTGGCTAGGAACAGGGTCCGAGTCCCTGGGCGCCCCGGTGATTCTCTCGTTGTTTCCTTCTTCAAAGGTGATGGGCGGGAACTGTTCGCTACCGTGAGTCTACTACTTCGTGTCACCGGTGTTCTGATCCTAGTATCCGCCTTGCCTGTTTCATTGCCAGTTTGTGGGTGAGTGGAAATACTTTCAGTTCCTGCTTGACAGAACACAAAGAACCGACACTTCGCATCGTAGGCAATGCCGTACCATCTCGTGAAAGTCGTAACCGTGGCTATGTCCAATGGACCCCTTGACTTCCAGGTGAATAGGCCTGAGGAGCTTTGGTTGAGTCACACGGGGGAGGAGTTTGAAAGGTTGCTCAGTATTGTGTGTGTTATGTAGCAAGAGATCACAAGTAGTTTGCGAAAACGTTGAAAAACGAAATATGTCGAGTGCACGTGGAACTTCAATCATACCTAGTATTGTTTGGGCAATTATGCCGGTCCTCAACGCCTCTAAGCCAGGCCGAGCCCTCGGCGCCTATAGCGCAGCCTGGTATGTTTACCCCCCCAACCGAGATCCCTAGATGGAAAGTTGGTGGGGTATGTAGTACACTATGTATTACCATATATCCTCTCCGTATGTTAGTTCTTGCCTTATCTTAGACTGCTTATCTCCCTGACGGAACCGTGCGGGATCCCCATGAAACAGTGGATATATATATTATTATATGAGCGCTCAATTCGCTTCTCTTTGCTCGCCACGACAGCGACCTCTCTGGGCTCTGAGAGGCGCTACTACAGGTAACGCGCAGCATGGCACCCCCCGATACTCCTTCCGTCACAAAAGATCAGCCCGCTCCAATTGCGCCTCCAACCACGAGGTCTTTTCCAGCAATCCGCAAGCATGCCACAGCCCTCCGGAATAAGCTCACTACAAAGCATGGTTGGCTCGGGGATTACGACTATGCATGGCTTTGCTCACCGACCTTACCGTTCTCCATCTCCGGAAAAAATCCTGCGCGGAGACCACCTCCATTCTACGGAGTAGAGGCGGAGCTTCCGCTTTTACTCGCCATGTCGTGTGGGCTGCAGCATGCCCTCGCAATGCTTGCGGGATTGATTACGCCGCCAATCATATTTGCGAGTTCACTGATGCTAGACGCCCAAACCTCCGCTTACATGATATCGGCCTCTCTCATTGGTTGTGGTGCGTCCCTTGCGTGGTTCAGGATGGAAAGGCCATCCCTTCAGCATTCTGAAATTTGACAGGTATTCTCAGCCTCGTGCAGATGTCGCGGATCAGACTTTGGAAGGGATACTATCTTGGAACGGGCCTTTTATCCGTCGTCGGTACTAGCTTTGCAACATTGAGTACCGCGAACGCAGTGAGTCATTTGTCTTCAGTTATAGTGCATGTGTGAACAGCACGATGGCATAGATCTTCGATACGATGTATAGCGACGGAACTTGTCCTTCCACTGTGGCTGCGGACGGTACTGTCACACGAGGGGCATGCCCAGACGCATACGGTATGGTCCTCGGTGAACTGCGTTCAACTTCTACATGTTTTCGAAGTATTGAATTTGGAGGGTATAGGGACATCGTTGATATGCTCATTCCTTGAGATTGGCCTTTCGTTCATCCCACCACGTACTTTGCAACGCATTTTCCCGCCGATTGTCACGGGTAGGTACTAGGTACAGTTTGCAACCTTGCACACTGAATTCGTTGTACGCACAGGTACGGTGATCATCATGATCGGCGCATCTCTAATTGGTACTTCTGGCATTCTCAATTGGGGTGGAGGATCAAACGGCTGTCAAACGCGACCTTCGAGTGGATTATACCAACTTTGTCCAACTGTCGATTCACCACACGCCCTCCTGTGAGTGTCAGCTGGTGTCCGAGTCCGGTTGTGATAATAATGAAGGAGATGCCAAGGTGGGGTTCGCCAGAGTTTATCGGTCTCGGGTTTCTCTCGTTCGTGAGCATTGTTCTGACGGAACTCTTTGGTTCCCCGTTTTTGAAGAATGCGAGCATCATCGTCGGTCTCGCTGTCGGTTGCATCGTTGCTGGCGCGGCAGGCTACATTGATGGCAGTTCCATCAACTCTGCGCCAGCTATTACCTTCTTGTGGTCGGTGGAAGTTTCGTAAAACATGACAGTCAACCTCACCTTTTCCAGGGTTCGTACATTCAAGATTCGTGTGTATCCAGCCGCAATTTTGCCAATGTTGGCGGTCTACGGTGCGTTGCTGAAATATATTGGAACCCTCCCGAAACCTGATATCTTCTCGGGGGGGAAGTATCTACAACTATGGAAGCCATTGGTGATATCACTGCCTCAGCGGAAGTATCCCGCCTGAACGTTGATGACGAAGAGTTCGACTCGAGGGTCCAAGGCGGTGTCTTGGTATGTTTCCACTGTCGCAGCGATAAGATAAGGTCTATTGACGCTGATGTGCCAGAGTGATGGTTTGGGGGGTTTCTTGTCTGCGTTGTTCACTGTCACTCCCCTGTCAATATTTGCTCAAGTGTGTCCTACTTGCTCGTGTCGAAACCATGTATAACGAAGTTTTCATAGAACAACGGTGTGATCGCCTTGACCCGCTGCGCAAGTCGTGCTGCGGGGCGTTGGTGTTGTGCATTCCTCATTCTCTTCGGAATTTTTGGGAAGATATCCGGTTTCTTCCTAGCCAGTGAGTAGACTCGCACAGAAACGGAAATGTGACCTCTTCCATGCTTATCTCTTACTTGCAGTTCCTAACCCTGTCCTCGGGGGTGTCACGACTTTCTTATTTGCCAGCGTGGTCGTGTCCGGATTCCGCGTCCTCTCCTACGTCCACTATACACGTCGCGACCGGTTTATTCTGGCAGCGGCGATGTCATTTGGCTTTGGAGATTTGCTGGTCCCGAATATATTCACATATCTTTTTCAGGGCATCAAAAACCCTAGCTCCGGGCTTCAGGGCCTCTTTGATTCCATCACGATCATACTGAGCACTCCATGCAAGTATCAAACCTTAACCGCACCCATATGGAACTGACCGAATTCCTACCATACCAGTCCTGGCGGCCGGACTGGTTGCTGTGGTTCTTAACCTTATTCTTCCCCAAGAGATGTCACAAGTTGAGGCAACTGAGATTGGGGATCATGTAGATGCAGCCCGTGATAGACCTCAGGCATGACTGTTGCTGTGTATGTGAATTGACTGGTTCAACCCCACAAATTTCGTTTCAACCAGCTATTGACATCGAAATAGGTTGTTGAGGTGATTGGACCTCCGTCCTATGTTCCGTTCCATGCCCCTTACATTTGTCACTTACATTTGCTCTGACAGGGAATCACGGAGGGTGAGTGGGCACAGGGAATCATTCATGCCATTTGCACCCTGTGTGACAAGCATATTACCTTAGTTGATGTCCAGGTGGGTCGTACGAATGACGTGTCGATTCTGCCAAGTTACATGTCACCTATGGACTAAGGCCCCTTAGAACTCACAGACGGCTGTTTTCAAAATGCTACTTCCACTCTTTCAGTCCCCGTATCTCGCGCTTTGCGTCTTGCAGAAGTTTTGCCAGTTTCGCTAGGTGATTGTAGATCTCAACAAGAGTCTCCTCAGCTCGCTCTATTACTTGCTCGACACTTGAGATTTTCTGGTCCAGATCGAAGAGGGCATCACGGCGACGTGCAGTGAGGCACTGCTGATCCTCAGGTGTATCTTCGATGAGCACAAGGGTCTCTTGAGGGATAGTTAGGCCGGTGGGCTTAACCTCGCCCTTCGGCATTTTGTCGTTGTCATCGGCTGCATGCCTCTCACTTAACAGGCCAGTCAGACTTGCGGAAAATGCCGTGGTGTTGCCACTGGGATCTGCCCCGACCGGCGGAGCAGTAAGCGGAGGAGTGGGACCACCGGATGGTAGAAAGAAGGGGAACAGGGCTCCAGAAACGGAAGGAGGGACTCGCATGGGGGTTTCGTGAAGTACTGCTGGCGCAGCGACCGATGTAGATGCCCCTTGTGAGGCGCCAGAATGGCTTACTACACGAGGATGGACCTTCAACGAAAGGTTTGGAGGCACTGAGGATGACGAGGGTGCGGGTGGTGTGGTCGTGGTATTTGGCTTTTTTCTCATCAAGGCCGACGTGACTGGAAAACCTTCGATATTCTTGCGCTACGTGACTTCGTTAACATGGCTCTGCTCTAAGTCTGGGAGACACTTACCTTGCGCCCTGCTTTCCAGACCTTGTCACACGCTTTCTTTCCCCTCCTGCACCTCTCACAAGCCTGACCGTCGTCTTCCCTCACGCATCCGACCCCGGCCTTCGTACAAACCGCACACGGCTCTAAGCCACCCTGTGTAGCAATGGTGGTCGTGCCACTACCAGTGCTTGTACCTGCCTGTTTCTCTGTCACACTACCTTTAGGTGGCACCTCCGAGTGTACTGGGACGACCTAGCAGTAAGTACCGGAGTCAGAGCGACCCGAAGATAAAGAGGGTATTTCGTGTGTACCTCGTCACCCTCTTCACCCTGTCGCTCTATGACAGCAGATTTCTTGGCCTGCCTCTCCGACCGTCTGGCTGTTTCACCACCCCCCTGCACGATGGACGACGTTGGACCCGTTTGCTCGGGCCTTGAGGAACGACTCGGAAACTGACGTCGCATCTCCAGGAGCCCGGCAAGTGCAGCCTGTAAGGCATGCTGGGTACTCTCAGGATATGCAGCCACCTCGACATGTGAAGCCATCGCGTAGTTCCAAAGGTTTTCGATGTCCTTCTGGGAAACCTTACAGTTCCATCAAGGTCTCAGTGATGTCGACTTACTGACAAAGCCTCATACTTTTTCAGCCATGCCCTCGCATCGACCTCGGTCGCTGGCATACTCGGCATTTCTCCCAGCAAAGTCTCCATCTTGTTCATGTGGGTAGCCCACATGCCGGGAACAGCAGTCTTCGCGAAATCGGCGCCTACGGTGGGACTGGACATAGTCGGCTCTGAGTAGAAGTCGAGCCTTCGAGACGCGATACGAAAACCAGTGGTGGTAGGAGACTTGGAAAAGAAAGACGAAGTACTAGCAGCATTTGTTGTTTGGTATGTTTAGCGGCATTTGTTCCTGCAGATCACCCGAGGTTCCCACATAGGCCCCAGGGAATGGACACCACGGACATAAAATTTGAGTGATGATACGAGAAAACTAAACCGTAGAGAGAACGTGATGACGGCTTAATGGTGCCAAACAATTTTGGGGCCAGCATCCATGTACATTACTACAGTGACTCAAAAAACTCTCTGGATGTTTGCCACTTTTTCAAAGGTAAGCAAAGTCAATTCACGTGACTGACGTGTTATTGACTTTCATGATTGGCGTTGCAGGTCCCAGTTGGTTGGCCGATGCCGAGTTCGTCGCCCTGCTCTTCAAGACCCTGACGCTTTTTTACCGTAGCATGAAGCCCATAAGTTTTACTCTACCGGCTGTTCCGTCACGAAGGCCTTACGCTCCATTACGCACGCACGCATTCCACGTTCGTTTCACAAGAACAAATCTCGACCTAGATGATTCCATTTGTCCCGACCGTGGCACTTGCTTTCGTCTCGTTCATATCTTCAGCTTTTGTCGTTCTTCGTATAGTAATTCCAATCCTACCCCCTCATCTTTTGAGCAGACAAGTCCGGCCTGTGCGTTGCCACGTCCTTCTCTGCTACTGCTTTTGCTCACTGACTGCTCTTTGCAAAGTCCGAGTTTGGGCTCCATAACTAGCCAGGAAGAACTGTCTTATAGAAGTGTCCGGACTGACACTCCCCCATATCAGAATGGGTCGTTTTGTGTCCTTTGGGGGGGATGATCTGGGCACCCATGCTGTGACGTCTACGGCGGTTGCCGCTGTCCTTTCAGGAGCAGGTATTCCTAGTTTATTCATTGGCCTGATTGCATATTCAAGTACCACAGCCGTGCTCAGCACTGCTGCCTGCGATAGACAGGTCTATACCCTGGTATCTATTCGCCGCAACCTAAGCTCCCCACGAACCAACCGACAGTTGGCCCCAAGCGAAAGAGGTCGGCGAAAAATCTCGTCACTCATTTGCAACCGAAGACATTGACGTTCTTCAGGAAGGGAGCTCCTGGTGACATCTGACGCTGATGTTAGTACCGATCCGCTTGTGCGACACACAATCCCATAGCGAAACTGATTTGCCCGCGCAACATGCAGGGAATCTGCCGTTAGACGCTATCGATACAGAGAATTGGTGTCATGGATCGGCCACTCTGAAGACGAAGAGTTGGAAGGTTGAAGACGTAATTTTGTCTTCCCTCGCTACGAACAGTTGCTGCCCACCGACTGATCATGTAGGTTACCCTGAATACTCGCATCCAAGATCCCGCCGTCATGCATGTTGTAGATGTGGACACTACAATCATTAGAGGTAGTGGCAAATTGACTGCCATCCAGGGAGAATTTGACACCAACGAGCAGGGAGTGGCTGAAGTGGGTCTATTGATACATCAATGGGTGGTTACTGTAAGTAGCGAAACAAAACGAAATCGAATCACACAGCTCGAAATTACTGTAACATGTACAGTGAGGTTACAAGCGGACACCAAGAAAATTGGCGATTTGTCGACGCCGCTCATTAACAGGCATGTTATATTGTGGGAGTGGAATATCCAGATGGCGAGCCAGCGCGATGCACTGGTTTCCTGCACGGTTCATCTTAGAATATATGCACTGGGATAAATACTTGAGCTCACTGTTGGCTGTGCGTAATGCATTGAGCGTATTTGGAAGCTCATTGGGAATGCGCCCATTGGGACCCTCCAGGATACCATCATCACCTTGTGAATGGTTGTAGAGTTGCATCGGCATCAAGCCAAGGCTATATGGATGGTTTAAGTTGGCAACATATGCGAAAGTATGTAAAAAATCATACCGTCGGCTCATTTCTTGCATCCTATCTTGGAGCAGGCACAGCTCGTGAGTTAACCTGTCCAGTCTGGCATTGACAGCCTCCATGCCGCCGGTGCGGGAATTAATATTCTCAAACTTCTCCTGCGACACAGCGATGGACGAGATTGCGTCACTTGCTGTCAGTGTTTGGACCTGTTTCTGTCCACTTCAATCCTTCGTCAACGAATGTCACTGTTGAAATATCCTCCGACAACTTGACTCTCGTCTGCAAAGGCGACCGCCAATACGGTGTCATCAGTTTCAATCAGGGTACGTTTCCCAACTTAACCACCACGAGCTGTCAATAAAACTACCTCAGCCTCTGTGACTGTCTGACTGTCTGTATGCACCCGTCATCGTCTCTAGCAGGCCCACCAATGCTCCCCTGCCTGGAGTATAGACAGGAGAGGAATGACACATTGTGGAGTTATTCATGACCTCCTTTAGAGGATTCTGGACGTTCGTCAAGCCATGGACATGGATCTGTTCATACGACCCAAGTCATGCCGTGTTCTTTGCTGTCAGAATATCGATGAAGATTCGGCAGTGCAGCACTCTCATCTCAGTAACCATCTTGGCGCCCTGATTTTACGCCTCCATAAGCTCCGGCGATTTCGTCTGCGCGAGATCGTGCATGAGGCGAGGGTTGGCAGAAACTTGTTGAGGGCGTTGTGATGTATTGGCCATCCCAGAAGACGTATCTAGCACATGTATCGATGCCCTCTACCCTACGCTCGGTCCGGCCAAAATCTAGGTTACCCCCGTATCCTCACGCTCCGTCTCCACGGATTTCCACCTCTTCTCCGAATCCTGCCTGCAAAACAAAGGTTTCACGCATACAAGTTCGAGTATGGATCCGATGTTCCCTGCGTCTGGCAGTAGATGGGCGAAATCCCCGCGCGACGTATGTGCCTTGCATCTGTCCGCCACGTCGGGATCACTACGACCCTTGCAATGCATGACTTTGATGCCATTTATCCAAAGACTAGCGATCAAACGTTTAGCGCCTGAAAGTGGGAGATGCTGGCATCTTATTTTTCTTTGGTGCGTCGTAGGGTGATTATCCAGTAAAATAGTGAAACTACCAGCATACCGTCTGTAAGACCTCACAGCCTCTGAGACCCTTCTCCGCAAAGTGCGACCACGTCCTCACGTTTTCTATATAGCCTCTGTCTAAACTGCACTCATGTGATCCGGGCGTTGATCAGGATCCCGTTGTTAGGGTGCCGTATAATCAGGAGCTGATGGAAAAAAAGGTGCTCTTGGCTCGTGACATGCAGACCGGGTCGGAAAGGGCACACGACTTCGGATTTGGATAGCGTGAATTCACGGGTATGTACACGCAGCGAATTCTACCTCGCATGTGGGGCCATCGAACTGCGGGGCGTCGGAGCACTCGAACTGATGCACGCTTTGACGGGTGATATGTTAGTCGGGCATGATGTCGCTGTTAGTTGCATCCCACCGGGATGGTGCAGACGTCGATGAGCCTGCCGACGAAGTGGAGGGGTGCGAGCTAGATATGTTTCATCAATGTATGCAGCCTTGATTTCGCGGGCAAGGCTTGAAGAGAAAGTGGAAGTCTGAGGATACCGGCAATAGTGAGGATAGGGGGAAGCAGTGTTTAGAGTTGGTCCGAGTGTAGGGTAAAAGGAATTGATACATACGCTGGATGCTTTTCCGGTATGGGCCAATACACAACGCGTTCAACACGCTTCTGCTAATCGTCGCCTCATGCGGGATCTTGTGTAGACGAAAAAGGGCCGGAACTCGTCGAGCGGTATATCAGGCACTAAGATCACTACCGAAATGACAATGCTGCACGGTCAAGTCTTCGTCGATACCTTGATAGTGAAGAACTTTGATCGTGTGAATGAGTCCCTGTCGATGATTGTGAGGAACGCGCAGAACCATATAACGGGAGCCATGAAAAACTCTACAATGCGTCGTTCCTTTCCCCTCTTCTAAACTCCAGATTGAAGTGGGCTTGCTAGAGCATGGGTGCGTACGAGCAGTCGCAAGCCCAGACATGGAGTTGGATGACGGCTTCACTAGTCCCAAGAGACGACGTTTCTTTGACTGAATTCTGGCCATCGAAGTATACGTACTTCATGTGAAGTCTGCGTGTTTGGTCTGAAGGTGAGTATGTTAGCATGTATGTCGTCCACCGCGATAGTGCAGTTTATGACAATCCTGGTGTCTTCAACCCCTTCCGGTTCTCCCAACTAAGCGACGATGAAGATGCAAGTGCCAGGTATCAGATGGTGGGGGTAACTCAAGACTATTTTCCGTTTGGATTTGGGAAGCACGCATGGTATGGCTGCGCTCATCTTTAATTGGCGACACTCATCGATTCTTCCGTGCTAGCCCTGGGAGATTCCTGGAAGCTAATGAGTTGAAAACTATGCTTGCCTATATCGTCATGGTATCCCAGGCCAACGAGCATCCACTGGGACTTGAATGTGATAGCGGGATCCCACCGTTAGCGTTATGTTCCAGAAGAGAACCTGTAACTAATGACATATATCTGGTACACATTAAAATGAGAACTCCAAACGAAACACTTATATTGCCTGCATGGTCCCTCGGAGGATGATCAGCGACTCGACAAGATGACACGGCGGCCGGGGAAGGCCATATGTAGTTCTTATGCGGCCGGATGATCGAATCGCACCCACCAAGATGCACCGTAGTACTGTCCAGTATGACCACAGCTTCATGAGTGGGGCAGGAAGGGAAGAAGGGGGACTTACAACAGCACTTTATTTCAAGTCGGGCGCTTATCCTCCCGAGAAGTTCATGCTCACGGAGCATTAGCCGATTCTGGAGCTGGTGCACACCCGCACCTCGCCTTTCCACGCACGCTACGGCGAACCGCTTACTGGAGAAAAAGAACCCATTCGAGTCCCTTAATACTAGCGTAAGACGGCCTGCGGTATAGAGCGGTTCGCCCGACAAAGATGGAGCTGGTAAAGCATCTTGCTGCGACCCCAAGGTGGACAGCGGGTGACTCGGAGGTGGCAAAATGACTCGTGATGTGCCCGAGTTGCCTTCGTTCTCTTCTCTCCCATTGCCTTCCAGCATTGGTTTCCGTTTCGTGTTTGTCTCCCTGGCTAAACAAGCTCGTAGTCGCGGTCCCTGTGAAGACTGATATGGTGGACGATAAGTGTCCGAATGACCACGTACAGGAGAGGAAATACGGCTGTCTTTACCAGTTCCTCCGATGCATCCCGAAAGTCTGTCAGCTCCAGCGATGTGTAGTTAGGAATCCTGGGATAGAGCATGACGCACCCAACCTCGCCGTCCGCATGCAACGTGCCCCTCGGGTTCTATAACACACACAAACCAAGCGAGTATTTCAAAGGACAACAGTCTGGTGACTGTTTGAAGGCGTAATCTACCATCGGTCACCGTCAATGTGGCCTGAGGCACGGCGTGTCATCGATCCTGTGGATGGACCATTGGTTGGGTATTCTAAGTCCTGACAAACAACCCAAATCACCGTACCCCAGAGCGAAACAGACGTCGATGGCGGAGTACCGCCCCCCGAGAGTATGCGCCGGGGACAAATTCCAATACAACACCACCCCGTGCAATGAAGAGAGGGAAAAGATGGTATACCAGACCACCAGGGTCATTTCTGATTTTAGAGTCAGTGCATTGAGAGGTTGGCAACTCGTGTCACAGGTGTCGCACCGCAGAATGGACAGCCGGTGCACAACGCGGAATCATGACCGGAACCGGGAGGATGAAATTCTTGAGCAGCTATTTGATGATTTGCGGCCGAAACATGGGAATAAAGAGACCCAAGCTGGGAATTATTTTCTCACCTTGGTTGTAGCTGGGAACGTGATAACTGACATTTGCAGTGGCAGTGCTGCACAGCCACTGCAGATTTTCCGGAATAAACTGACCTTACTGACTTGTTTCTCATCTACAAACTGCCCCAACCCAACATGCAGGAACCTGCGGGTGGCGGACGGATCGTCAAACGTGGACTAGGGAGGGTTGGGAATATTCCCGCACGCGGTGGCATCGAGGCTGTCAATGCCCGAGTGGACAGGGTTTTTCAAGAGCTGGACGACATCCGAGATACTATGCAAGGATTTGATCAACGGTATGATCTTTTACATACTTTTGTGCATGTTGCCAACTCAAACCATGCATATAGCCTTGGGTTGATGCCGATGTGGCTCTACAACCTTTTACAACGTGACAATGGTATCCTGGAGGGTCGTGAAGGGTGTATTCCCAATGAGCTCCCAAATAGATAATTGAGCTTACTGTTGGCTGTGTGTAATGCATTGAGCGGCTCAATGCATTACACACAGCCAACAGTAAGCTCAATTATCTATCCCAGTGCATATATTCTAAGATGAACCGTGCAGGAAACCAATGCGATGTGCTGGCTCACCATCTGAATATTCCACTCCAACATAATGTGCCAGTTAATGAGCGGCGTCGACAAATTGTGAATTTTCTTGGTGTCCGTTTGTAACCTCACCGTACTTGTTACATAAATTTGCCGTTTCGAATATCAAACAAACTGACTTGACGCTGTCCCTTTCTAATTCGCTCGAGAAGAAAGCAAATCTTCTCGATATTCAGGCAAACCTCTCCCTCGAGATTCTTAGCGATCTCGTCAAGGTTGAGACTGCATCCTACCTAAAGAGCAATAGTCAGGCACGGTCATGGATTCTGGTGCTCAAGGTGCTGACAGAGGAACGTCGATTATTGTTCGCCGAGGATGCGTTGTCTATCAACGTTCTCGACGTGGTGAAGAAAGACTACATCGCAGAGAATCGTGCGACCCATTTTGTGTCCTCTATCGTCTATGGGGGCAACCTTATCATTAACATGACGGAGAGGGCTACGGAGGTGATGAATGAAGAGAGTATCGAAGGTAAACTTGGGCTCGAACTCGAGAAGCTCAAAGGGGCGATTTCTCTCAAAGGCAAAGCCGAAGCCAAGATCAAGGATCAGTTTGAGGGCATGGACTCCAAGTTTGATTTGGTTGTAAGTGTCATCCTCTGATGTCCCTCCGCGAATAACCAGTAAACTTCTAGGTGCATGGCGATGTCGAACTCGACACTGTACCTGTCAAACCCGCAGACGTGCTTGATCTTATTCCTCGTGCGGCCAAGCTCCTCCTAGGCAACCCCGAAAATGGGGCGCCGAAAGGCGTCCCTATTTCAGTCACTCTGCAACCCATTCCAAAGTCCATTCTCAACGGCTCTCCAGCCGTCTTTGTACAGCGGATATGCCAGTCACCTATCAATGACGTTTTCGAGGCCTTCTCACGCCTCGAAGATGTTCGCAGTCGATTTTGTGTACTCGTCGACGGGATTGGCGTACTGGGGGATTTTATTCCCAAGCTCAAGGACTGTGTGGATTGCTCTTCCAAAAATTTCGGTAATATCTATGGCCACCTTCTACAGAAGCTTGCACAATTCCTCAGGGACATGATGGCGACAGGGAAATCAGACGTAGACATGTTCCCTCGTGGCTCTCCTAATCCTAAGCCTGAGGAGCATCGACACTCCACTGATTCGGGGTCCAAGAAGAGTACCGACCTACCTGGTTCTTTGCCGTCCACCGAGCGCCACTCGTTGTCGGATAGGGCCGAACATCTGTACGGGTTTTATACTGGTGATTCGCACAAAAATCCGCAACAGGGTCACGGAGAACGCGGGTATGCCGAGGTTGAGCCTCTTTCTTTCCTAGAGCCAGCTTTCCAGGATTTCCAGTTCTTCGTCAGCGACATTCAGCGTGGAGCTGGCGGACAACCCAGTGACGGGAGACCACTGAGCACTGTTGTTGATATCTCCCGTGCCCTTTACTGTGAATTCATCGTGCATCTATTCATCATGACACCACTCTGTCTTGCCGGCGCCGATCTCGCTGTGATCCGCATCCTAGCTCTGCTTCGCAAATACAACAATCGACACACTCGTATCCTCTATACCGAGGATCTCTCTGAAGTGCAGAAGTTGCCGGGAGGGGAATTCTTTTCTGACTTGCAGTTGAAGAAACCCACCTACTATGTGGGCGAGGTTGACGATAGTGGGAAGGTGTCTTGGCAATTGGGCGAATATCCAAATCCAATTTATGAAATGGCCTTTCCGGATTTACTGCGCTGTCTGCAGGTCCGGGTCCAGCGTCGTCGACAATGACATTACATTTTCGGTGGGGTCTATCGGGCGTTTGGCGTTAAGGGGCGAGACCGAAAGATGTTTAGCGTTGGCCATCTGTGTGCATGGGTGCTTGGAGGAGTCAACAGAACGTAGTAAGATGCGAAACTTGCGAATACGAGTCATAGAAACACATAAATACCTATTACTGGCATCGCAGCTGTTCCGAAGTAGGTCTGCGACGTTTCGAGAGCAAGGGAAAGTGGACTGCGTGCCTTGATGGTTGGCATCAGTAGACAAGTAACTCATTTCATTCAGAACACTGGATACCATCCGAAATCACGACGAATACAAAAAAAACGATGGACGGGTACATGAGTTGCAAGCAGATGCAAGAGTAGAGGGAAATACTGGTAGGCGCCTGTGAGTGCGATGAAAATGAAGGGAGCGAAGAGAGAGGTGGGAAAATGGGGAGTGGGTTGCAATACATATTGTCCTTGCGAATAAGGCTGGGATTAAAAAGCAAACATATAGAGTGCAGCACGATGGGCTTGACGAGTGTGTGAAGGTAGAGGTATCCACGCAGTGTCGCAAAAATGGCAGGTTATACGAATACATGTTGACCACCGTCGTTCCTGATCGGCAGTGGCGGTTGGCATTGTGATTGGGAAGTGTGTGTGTGAGCGAGACTGTGCATGTGACCCTCGGATGACAGGAATTGCATTAGCGCATCAGAGACCTGTGTTGCATGAGTGACAATGATATCGTGTCCAGCACCATCGATGGTGAGGAGATGCGCATGTGGAACGAGTGTGAGGATTTTGGATGCGTATTTGTAGGGAACGGTTTTGTCAGCTGTACCCTGAAAGTGATCGTGCGTGTCATATGAACAAGACCGGCGGCGGAAAGGAATACGAACGTGAACCAAAAGAACCTGTATAGACGAATTGGAGAGTGCTGCAAATGAGTCTTCCAATCCTCGTACTGGGCCATCACGTAGGCTTGATGCGACGGCGGCATTGAAGTACGGAAGGTGAGCAGATTGCAACCGAACAATCTTGGCCCAGACCAAGTCAGGGGTCCAGGTGGGAAGGTGTATACATGCACACGCACCTCCTGAATGGGATCGATGGTCGTTTGCGACAAGCTGGATGAGTTAGCCAGGCGACGCATATAATACTATCGGTTTTATTGTCGTCAAGAGATTCTGGTCGAAGTGACATATATACGGGAGTAGACATACCTGAAAAGGTGGAAGAGACGAAACGCTTTGTATGAGCGGCGATGACATTATTTTAGCCGTTCTGGATATATCGATGTCCTTTTGTGATCCATCAGAGGACAATTGGAGGTAGAGAGGACATAAGCAACCTCGATGACGCCCGCCGAAGCTATCAGAGAGACTTTTCCGTTCACCAGCTGAGGGAACTGTGTTGTAAATGCAGCTGCGATGCCGCCACCCTGGACACGCCCATGAGTCGCGTTCACATGCGTGTGTAGAATAAATGTTACCATCGAGAGTCCAACTATGTGAGCGTTATCCCAGTGGACATGTTGCATTAATAGGGCGAGCTGAGTCGTGTACACGGATACGTCGTAGGTGACTTGTGGGGCATCGGAGTATCCTCTGCCATAAAGATCTGGGGCATGGGTGTCTCGAGAACGTACTCGACATGGAATGGTACCACCTACCATAGAGAAGAACACGATAGCCGTACGATGCCAGAGAAGGAGCGAGGTTCTTCCATACGATGGAGGGAATGGATAACCCGTGTATGAGGACCACCTGACTGGAATTGTGAGCGAGCTGGCCATCTTGTGACCATCGACCCTACCTTGTCGCCATTTTCCGGGCCCATCAGCCAGTATCGCACCTGCGAAACGCTGAGTCTGAATGTGTCCGGTCACCGCAGTGAATGGGGCGTACTCGGCCATGAGGCAAAGAAACATAAGCCCCGCCTGGATAGAAGTCCTCCGAGTAAAGAGACCACGCCTGTGACACGGTCGACAGCGAAGCATGCACGGCGGGCGGCGTGGGGGGATAAGGAAAGCTAATCAGCAAATACACCAGATACGCAGGGAAGACCGCCGCCGCCGCCAGCACAGACACCGCCAGCCGACCAGGCATAACGTGAAGATATCAGAAAAACACGGAGGGGAAGACACGGCAGACCACGTGACTCTCATTGATGTCCAATCACGTGATCACAGTCACGCGTTGGCGTTGTTTGCTGACTTGGGCCGACTGTTTTTGGCTTTTTGATTTCTTGCGACGAGGGCATCGTCGCAGTCGCTGAGCCGACGGCGAGCAACGAGCAAGTCGGTGAGTGAGATGAGCCGGGTCGGCTCTCCACTGGCATTGGACGACATCGTCCATCCTGTGTTGCCCGGGTCACCGGCGCCACACTCGACGGAGCACACACATATGAGGACCGCCAACTCAGCGTCCCAACAACCCATCCATGACTCCGACAGATCCCACATGCGGAACACAGTAACAGACATGCTAAATGACGACAAAAACTCACAGCTGACACCCAGAGAGAAACAACTGACGGACATGGTGCGTTCATACCGCTCTCATCATGCATATCACATCATTTCACCCCGACCCCTCTCACAGGTCATTCGATTGACAGACGCACCCACCCAGGATACTGACCAGCTCATTCGACAAGCGGATATAATCGCTGCACTAACATTTCACCGGGACCTCCTCCAACATCAAGCAGAGGAACAGAGACTCAGATGGGCTTCGGAACGAGACGGTTGGGTTAGGATGGCGGAGGCACTCATAGCTCAACAATCCAAACATCGAACTACCAACCCTGAGAGAGAAGACGTAAGTCAGCCTATTTCCCGGTCGCGACCTCCCCTGGTGCGTGCCGTTTCCATTCTCACGTTTGGCACAGGAAATGGAGCGTCTAAACGCTTCACTCGAATCGGAAAACAAAACCCTACGTCAGAAGGTAAGCTAAGCATCTCCAAGTCTCTATTGACCCCTAAAACCCTATAGCTCACCGAAACACAAACCCGACTCCAACTGCTCGAAGCTGAAATGACCCGCCTACGCCCCTTACTCCTCATGCAGCCCCTCCAATCCAGTATCTCCATTCTCCCTTCTTCCTTGACTACCACACCCCAACGACCCAAGCACACACAGCGGAAACGGCGGAAGGACCAGCTACATAGTATACCCGAAGATGAGACAGCGTTAGACATGAGCGACGACGACACCGTAACCGTAACTGCCCCTCCATCCGGTGCATTGGATGCAGTCACCACTCCAACACCTTCCCTCCCCTCCCAATCTACCCCAACGTCCAAATCCAAATCACGCAGACAAGACTCCTCGTCGAACATATTTCTCCAACAACATCTAACAAAGCGCCGATCTTCTCTAAAATCAACGTCCCGCGGTCTTAGCGCCGACGCCCGCGTGGAACACCTCCTGCTTGCAGCGCGGAAAGTAGGTAAGGAACGCGCAACAATTTTATCAGGCATGTTACAGCAATTGGAAGAACGTGAGAGGGAAAGGGAACGGGAAAGGAGGCAGGAAGAGTTCATAACTTCCACTGCAGCTGGCATGACGCCGAAGACACCAAAACGAGGTTCTGCCGCTGCTGGAGGGACACGCGCTAGCACTAGCTCAGGCATTACGTATCCGGGGTACCCCCTGCCCACAGAGACGGGATATGTATATGTCAGCACCCCGTCCTTTCGGCCCCCAACTACGCAAACACATGGCACAGCAACGGCCTCTGGCCCTGATGGTGGTGCGACATCTGCACCTGCGACCGGTTCATCGACGGGAACAGGAAGGACAGGTATCCACCCGATGCCGGTGCTCGTCCCCCCGTACTCACACCCTATGTTCCAAACTCCTACCTCCTCATCCACGTTGGTGACGCCTACTGCAAGGGCGGAGGCACCCAGCACCTCTACTGCGTCCGGCCCGTCCGGTCCATCATCAAAGCAGCGACGGGAGTCGAGAACTCAGAACCCCCAAACGCCCCTCGACTCCTTGTTGAGCGCCGCAAGGTCGATGATGCGGAACGGCGCTGGGAATACCGGAGGAAATGCTGACCAGTTTGACCCTCACACCCACGACCCGCTCCAAACAGCCGGCTCGCGCAGATCGGTACTTGCACTCCACGACGACGACATAATCGTACCTGAGAGTCCCCTGCCAAAACGGAGAAAGCTATCCTCGAGAGAGGACGTGGGTGATCTCCTTACGACTGGTAATGCTGCAACGGGAAGGGTAAGGTCGGCGTTGGATGTTCTTGCTGACCAAGCTGCGGCGTTCAGCTCGCAAGAGGTGGGTTCTCGAATGCCTACGGCGGGGACAGGCATGTATACTTCGAGTTCGCAAGAAGAGAAAGGAAGGGAGAGTGTGAAGGGGGACGAAACGCATGCTTCGAGTTCGTCCAGCCCGAGGAAGGAGAAGGGTAAAGAGAGAGGAAAGGCGAGGGGGGACGGTTTGGGGACGACATCGGAGGAGCACACGGAGAACGAGACCTTTGGTTCAATGAAAGACGATGGATGGAGAAGAAAAAATAAAAATAAAAATCGAAGACGGGGTAGTGAGGTGGACGAACCGTCTTTAGCACGATCTCGGACACCCGGGTCGCGCGGTGGTATGAAGGATGGTCTGATAGAGGACGGATCGGGGGAGGGATCGACGCAAAATGGGTCGAGGGCCATAATGGATGGCTCGACGGTAGATGTACCCGGCGATCCCGGGGGAGGGGAAGATGTCGCGACGCCCAAACCTCCACTCGTTCGTGGTGAAGTATCGTCTCTTGCTCCAATGACCCATCCTCCACCATCGACGCGAACGCCCACCCCCGTCCCCGCACCACTACCAACAGCACCCATTGCACTTGCACCGCAAACGCAGTCACACCCACAATCTATCCCGTCCTCCATCCCACATCCCCATATTCCTTCTTTATCCACTGCAACGCCCTCGGCATCAGCATCGAGTCGGGAAAGCTCGCCGCTGGACTTGTACACGCGACGGCGTGAGAGTCAGCACTCAGAGAACGGGACTGCACCATCGGTGAGTGGCACGGAAGCGGACGGTGCAACACCAGCCGCGACGTTGAGCGGTGCCGCAAGCGGTAGTTTACTCCACACAGAGGGCGATAGCCCTTCCACCCAATCACCCAGTGGCGCTCCCACTCAACCAGCCGGTGGAGTCTCCACGAACCAGACAAGGAGCGATAATCCGTCGGCTCCAATAGCCAACGTTACATCGACCCAAACGGCACGAAACAAGACTGTCGCTCGCGTGGCCAACCAGGACAGCGCTGGTACCACTCACTCGCCTGCCAAACGACAGCGCAGTCCATACATGAAGTGGAGTAAGGAGGAGGATGAGCTGCTGACCCAGGCCGTTGCCAAGTACGGACAGAAATGGGATCTGGTGCAAAAAGCTCTGCCGTCGAGAGGGTATCATCAAGTCAGACAGAGGTGGTTGCGGAAGCTGGGTGAGATCTCTTTCCTTCCTTTTTGGCCCCTTCGTTCCTTTTCCTAAAGTGTAATGTGACAGGTGTATTCGACACCAAACCGGACCTATCGTCGTTCCAGACGGGTTCCTTAGCCTCCCCACTAATGTCCTCTACTGCGTCCGGTCCCGGCATCGGAAACGGACAGACAACACCATCCGAGCCCCCTCCCAATCCGAAATTGGGATTAGCGCCGCTGAGCAGCGAATTGGTGTTTTCGTCGTCATCGCCATTAGTTGGTGGCAGGGGTGGCGGAGGAGGTGGAAGAGTGCCCTAAGGCGCGTTTTCCGTTTTTCTAGTGGGCATCATACATATATCGTCCGTGTTTTCGTTTTTCGTCCAGATGCTCCCTTTCATCACGGCTGATGTGGTGGAATTCAGGTGCTTGTCGATTATGATTTTTTGATTGCATCCCCCCCCCCCCCCCCCCCCCCGCACCCCTTCCCCGCTCGTTGCTGTATCTCTTTTGTAGATTTGTTACTTATTTGATGGTGTATGTGCTGCACATGGATGTATGAGGACCTTACTAGATATGCGTGTATTTTATATGCTGCTGATTACAGTAGTAACGTACTGTAATAAGATGCCTCCGTACCGGAGGATCCCGAATCGGAGAACGAAAATGGTCATAAGTAGCCGAACTTGAGAACTCAAACCAAAATTTTCGTGCATTCTCTCGTGTCGTCGTCGGCGTCGAGAGTGGGGGTTTGCACGTCCTCCATGTATTCTTGCCTCAAAAATTGTTAGTGTGAGTGATGCTCATGCTTTTGGATACGACGATGACAATACAGACTCCCTCAACGGAGACACTGTCGATGAGGATAACTGTCTATCCGGAATCATTTTTTATTTTGTCTGATGCCTTCTATTTCTTGAGTTGAACACTCGCTTACTGACCCTATCCCTTTAGATCTCTGAATCTGACGTTGTATGATATGTATCATCGTACCAATGCAGTATCTGGTATCCTTGTATAGTTGCACTCGCGAGCTGCTCATCGTCCAAACCACACTTACACCCTACAAGACGGAGTGTACTACGCTACCAGGTATGCCGATCCACTCGCACCTAGTAATGGACGGACAAGGACTCGATAGCTCGAACGTACGTATTTATCTTTATCCCTGATAGAATGAACAGGACTTGCGTGGTTCGGTATCGTTGACCCCTTGTAATCACAAGTCTTGCGCTCCCCCACAGTCCTGTCTGTCCGCGTATCCCAGAGTAAGGGAGCGAGATATAGCATATATTTGGGTGCAGACCTCCCTCCGCCCCTTCACGCTGCTCGTTCCCGTTAGGCAAGATGCCAAGCAAATTATGTTTGGTATTTATGGATAGAGGTAAGCTACGTTCGTGACTATCTGCAGCGAGAGCTAGATACTCGTGGACTGCCCGCTGGATATATCTCCAAGAAAGTGTCGCATGACGTTCAGGGGAATTGGTTTTACGATGAGACAAACCGAGTGGCAGCTCAGTTTTGTCGTGGGTATGACTTCTCAAACCTTCCCATTACTGCAATCGCCAGCGCGAATGAGACGTTGAGCATTGGAAGAAGTAACCAATCACGTTACCTGACTGCACCACTGTGACGAGAGTCGATACGTTGTCTGAGTGCCCGTACCTCGTCCTGCAAGTCCTCCACGCCTGCAGCACCATCACTTACGACGCTCTCGGTGGTCTGAACGAAAGAACCATAATTACACAGCCACACTTCGAGGGACGGTATCAATTGTCACTCACGTGTTCCGCTACGCTGAGCACTGGCGCGAGTTTGGCCTCGATTGCTTCTCCCGTGTGCGACAGCAGCTTGTCGGCTGCACGTTTGATTCCCTGGGGAAGCCCACTGGTGTCAGCCAAACACCCAAAATATTCCGACCACATCCTACCTGGACCGCCTTTTCCTCCGACTCAGCGACGTGTTGTTGTTCGAGTTGACGGCGGACATCCTCTGCCGAGTCGTTCTTCAGCTTCTCCTCTTCCATAGCGATCTGAATCAAGGTGCGCTTGAATCAAAGACAGCAGTGACGACTAAGGTCGTTGCCTCACCTCCTCTGCGGTTTGTTTTTGAACTCCATTTCCTTCATTTTCAATGACAAATCCGTGAGCCATGTGTAGTGGATGGTGTGGAAAAGCGAGAGGTGAGTACGCGCGTACGTGGTTCGCAGTGCCCAGAGGCCTTTTATGATCCCCCCGGGGCGTTACTAACCCCGCCCTTAATCATAGCCCCGGCGCACCCGGGCAGTGCTCGGATGGACATAGCACGCCGCAACTCGGCGCGCTTTTCGCGGCTCTCCTTCACGTGCTCTTCCAGCACCGGAGCATGAACGCAGGGTAACTGGCCAGTAATGTCCAGCCGTTGTCCAGCCTCGACGCGGGCGACCGAAAAACAAACTGTCATTGCTGGCAGGGTCATATGTCTGGGGACGCATACAAGGGTTATCACCATCTACCCATCAAGTCCCTACGACCTGGAATGACATTGTTTAATCCGCAGCAATCTTTACGATCAAACTTATTACCAAATGGCAAAACGAAGTGTAATGGAGGCGGGGAATTTGGAGGATGCCGGAGTACCTCCTCTATGTTCCCCTTGCTCGGATCCGATTTTTCAGTTAACGTGTGCACACTAGTCTCTTGATGGCATACCACCTTCGAAATGATTACCACTCGATAGGACAAGTCGGCGCTTCCTTGCGTGCGTCGTACTTCACCCGGACCCTAGTGACAGTTGGACGCCACAGCACATACGTGCGAGCATCCCTTGACACGCAGTCACCTAGGCGCGACGCCAAGATAGTTCAGATTAATATGGTTCCCGCTTGGGGTGTTGATTTCCATATCTACCAGCCCAATCTGAGGCGCGACCTCTCTGCTATATTGGATTAAACGGGTCTGTTAGACAAATTGTCAAAATCTTTACTCTCAGCTCAACGCCTCCCCAGCAACTCGTGACCGGTGACCTTGAAAAGGTGTGGCCGTCATCAACCGTCATTGGCGTGCCCGCAGGACCTCGTTAATTTTGTCCATCAAGAGTTAGTCCTTCAGTTGCCATATTCACTCGTATGGCCAGAGTGCCAAAATGAAAAAGCCCAATTCCGCACCAAACACAACTGAGACGATGTTATACCACCTTCAGTTGAGCTGTGAGGCCTCTCTCCACGGCTCGGCTCGGCGCGGCCTGGGAGGACCCGGCTCGGGGCTTCAGGTCGGGCCCAGCACAGCACTACGTATGCATGTTGATGAATAAGGTGGCTGTTGAGCTGACTTCTCGCGTCCTGATCCCTAACCTGGATAGTCTCCAGCCTCTGCTGCGTGATTGTGTTGTGCCGTTGCTGTGGGTGAATATCGGAACAAACGCTTACATTTAGTTGCGACGAACATGCAATTCTTTCCGGAATGGAAAAGGTTGGACGGAGAGCCCATTTATAAAATCAAACTACCCACCCTTAGCATTGATAATAAATACTTGAGCGTGGACGCACGAATTTACACCATGTCCGCCAGTGGCCGTTTGAAATGGAAGAGTACTAGCCCTTTCGGCACCGGCCCTAACCATCCCACAACACTTCCCAACTTCAATCTGCTGGGTGACAAACAATTCTGCCAGAAGTGCAGTCATAAGCGTCAAAACTTGGCCAATTCTGTCTGTCACTTGATAATCAGTTGCCGCGACGCCGAAGGAATGAGATTCATACTACGTTTCTCCTCACCTGAATGTGCGAGCAAGTTTTACAGCTGTTTGCAAAAGTCTGTGGAAAACCCAAAAATCAGTTTCGCACTCAGGGAGTTGCCGAGGGAGGACCCCGGAAGTAGCCCTAGACACATTTGGTAGCTGGTGTTAGTGTTAGTTCTTCCCACAGTAGTCTTCGTTCTTCCTGCAGCCAGTATGTCGAAGTCACTGACACCGGAGGATGACAATGAAATCCTTCAGTCTTTCTCCGTTTCTTTGACTGTCTACACAAAAGTGAAGAAGACGACCCAAGGCAAGGCAACGTCCAAAGAAGAGAAATCTACAAAGATGAAGGAGCTTCTTTTCGCCATCAACGGCTCAAATTACTTGGAATTTCTGCGTAGTATCCTCCACAAACATGGTCTGAAAAACTACAAGGTCACTGAGAAGAAGCACTTTCCACTGAAGTATATTCCACCGAAGGTGAAAGGGTTCTTTTTATTTTTTTTTCGTCCTTCATTGTACTGACATACTTCTGGCAGGCAACGAACGAGTGATGCTATTGATGTCGATAACCTATCTGACTATGGGGAAATGGTGAAGAAAATCTACGATGAGAGTCCACCGGTGGTGAAGGTATTTGTCGATATGCGACACATCGAGAAGCTACACCGAGTCTCGCATTCTGGAGGGCCTGGTTCTGAGAACGACTCGGAACCTACCACTGATAGCAGTGTGGTGCGTACATTTATACTTTGGGAACCAGTGCTAACACTCACAACCTCAGGCCAAGTCTGTTCATGGTAAGAAGGCTGATCTCGACCAATGCCTTGCCCGATGGCGCCTCAAATTGGAAAAAACGTATAAGAACGATCATGATGAAGGGTTGACATATGTGGGTCCTCTTGGAGCCGTCCCGCTGACCCCTGCGATGATCCGTGACTGGTGCATTGCACTTGTAAGTTATTTCTCTAGAACTATGTACAAAAACTGATCGTATCGATAGGAAGATGGACAGGCAACAATCAAAGTCCCACCAAATATTCCATCGTTTGACCTTGCAAATAAGGCTCCCATCCTGCATCCCGCTCGCAAGGCCATGGCTCACTTGCCATTGCCGTCCGTCGACGTCAATTCTTTGACGTCGGTCCTTCTGTTACACCATCAGTAAAACGGACAATGTCTTATTTGTACTTTTCATACTTATTTTGGCACGGATAGTCAAAAATGTGCAGATAACATGCACACTTTTTTAAGTAGGTCCTTCGTCTATCCATACATCTTTTCTGACTATTCATTCTTTTTTGATGCTCACTTTTTTGACTATTCCGGTTTACACATCAGACCACTAAATGAAATGATCAATGATTACTGAAAAGTCCAGCACAGTGACTAAACAAGCAGTCATCTATGTTGGATGTTGGAGTGGATATGGAAGCGACCTCTTCTCCTGCAACCTTGGGCCTCAACGTAATCCCTCTGACTACCTCGACTTTAGTATCTCAGTCTCGAGTGTATTCGGCGCATAGGATGTCCGATTTGCTGCACCCTAGCTGCGAGAGTTTGAGCGACGATGTGTTGCTCTTCAGCATCGAGAGAGAAAGTGGGTGAATGGGGTCGGGAAGGTGTGGGAGTTGCTGCGCTGTCCTCCTCGACATGAGAGTGCGGTCAACGAGAGTTGTCAGGCTGTTGGGACCGATGTGACCTGCGTGACTTGTGCGACACATGGGAGAGTTTACTTACCCCACCATTCATCTGTGAAGCTACCTGTGAGGTTGCCTGCACCTGGGCAGCGCCTGCAAACAGGTCGTCGTTTGTAGGTGTGCAGCGATAGGGAGAGAATGGACGTACCTGATGAGACGGCGATATGGTGAGCACATAGCACTGGTGGGGTTCGGTGCGGGAATGACAGGTAGGGGACATTGGGGTATCTTCTGGAGCAGTACTGCGCCCCTTGCTGCAAGATCAGGGCTGCGGTGAGTGGTGAGGCCACCGATGTGGGGAGGGGGACTCTAGCACCAGTCAGAGGTGTGCCGTAGTTGTGTTGCTGGGTTGTGAGGGATGGCGTCAGTGTTGGAATGGTGATGATGACCAGGTGACGCACCTCCCACAATTTCTGCCAGAGAGGTTCCCCGTTACAGCTGCGGTTATCTGGTAAAGGGCCAAAGTTACCAAAGGAAGGCCCGGAGTCGAATGACTTGTAACGGGGACTGGGTGGGTCCTGGGGTCCAGGTTCATGCTAGAGTGAGAGGGGAAGGTGGGGGGGGGGGGGTTCAACACGGGGAAGGAAGTCTGAGATGCCAGACATACGTGTTCTGAGCAGGGTTCATCAGTTTTTTGCCCTGGCAGAGGCCTCGGTGTGATGAGGAGGGACTCACCATTTTGACTTTGAGAGATAGGTGAAGATGCCTGATATTTTTCTATGATGTTGGTGGTCTGTCGTTGCCAACACCATTGCACACTCGGCCAATGCTATGAAAAGGCTCTCGGATTCTGGAAGTATCCCTTTGCGAGGGAGAAAACAGGTGGTGAAAATTTTCAAAGTTTGTGATTACATCAGCATTTCATGGTGCCACGTAGTCACTTCGCACGCAGCAGTCACTGCTGCAACAGCGGTGCTGACGTTCACCACCTCTACCCGCCTGCATTGTAGTACTGCTCGCCATGTCGCTGCCATGCGATTTGAAACCCTCTTGAAACTTCTCAATGAAAGACGCATTCTCAG
Organism: Pisolithus albus; assembly: GCA_024613165.1. Classification (NCBI taxonomy): domain Eukaryota; kingdom Fungi; phylum Basidiomycota; class Agaricomycetes; order Boletales; family Pisolithaceae; genus Pisolithus; species Pisolithus albus. Next base: position 101,393 of record JANFAB010000094.1, read on the forward strand.
TAAGTCATTTTCTCATGAGAGGCTGCAGGAACTGTATCCCCAACTTCCGAATCGTTCCGGAAGCATGACCCACACGGTTCTAGCTTACCTGCTACATTCCGGGTCTGCCTACCTCGTACAACCTCCTCACAAGTCAAAGAAGGAGAAGTTCGACATTTTCAGACATTGAGGGTCTCTCTCACCGTGGTGCTCAGTAGAGCAGGGCACTTTCGGAGTGGATTCCAGTCCCTGCTGACCATACCTCTGAAGGACTTTCATTCGGGACGTTAGTGGGAACTATCTGTACTTTCTATCTTTTTCGTCTTAATTACCTATTGAAGGTTCCATCTCATTGAATACATCTGTATGTGTATCTACAAAAATTCAGTTAAGTACCGAAAGTCTGGAAAGCCCCGGATAAAGTCATAAAGGCTCAGATAGAATTTGGTCGGTTTACTGATGGACGCTTACTCAGTCCGGTCTTCTCACTGCTGGCCAACAAGGGACCCCTCAAGGATCCACCGTGCCACACACCCCACAGAAAGGACCTGCCACACCGTGTACTCCAAGTCGCAATCCGGTAGCTGCTCCTTCATCGCCACCCATCCCTTCTCCATCCCAACTGACGCGCTTCCTTCAATATGCCGAGACGAACCTTGGTGTGCGCTATGCCATGTCTTACAAGTCCATCTTGGAAATGCATAGGATCAGCCCGGATATCCTTCCGGATGTTGACGACAAATTACTCTCAGAATTTGGCATCTCAGCTGGTGACGCAATCCATTTGAAGAAAGGCAGTATGGCTTGGTGGAATGGACCCGACGCAAAGCGCAAGCGAAGCGACGCATCTGCATCAGCTGAGGACACTCAACAGCCGGCCATCAAAAAGCGAGTATCGTACAACAAGAAGTACCATGAGGGAGGTGGCTGTCGTTTCACCGGGCCCCCCATGCAGAAGGACGACAGGAACCCCGATTTTCAACCTGAGCTCGACTATGATTTTTTTTATTATTGTGACACCCAGAAGCAATGGCTCCCAGTTCCTGCTGGGTTCGTCGTCGATGAGGATGAGCCAGCTGATTAGTTGCTATGTAGTGTCATACTCATTTTTTTTTCCACCTCATCCCTACGTCGTCGAGTACTTGCTGTTTTTTTTTTTTCCTACATCATACTTGCATTGGATCCAAATAGAAACGTGAATGTGCACCGCGACACCGAATATTTGAGTATGGCAATGATACTACATACTTCGAAGATGGATCCTACAACATAGCTAGCTAGATCAAACAATGTAGCCAGAAGCCCTGAAAAATCCCTCGGCTTTCTCTGGCGTGATGCTCTGACACGCGCGGACGATGGACATCAAGTGTAAGGTTGTGTTGCCTTAGTTCACACCCGCGAACTGTACCGTATGGTATTCGCAGTGTAAAATTTAAGACAATGATGTCCTTAAAGTCACTACGACGACTTTTTATATACTAGACATGCAGGCATGTGATACCGGAGTATCACATGCCTGCGGATGATTACAGACATCTAAATTAGGGCACGGCCCCTAACACCCTCCCCCTGTAGAGCCGACTTAGGCTCGTAAGACGAGAAGAAAAGAAAAAGAAAAGAAAAAGAAAAAGATAGGGAAGACCCTATGTACATTCACGCGAGATGTTGAATCTCGCAGCACTACCAATCCGAGGGTTACGCCTCATTTCAGTAATGCAGAGCAAGGTACGAAAGGTGTTGAACCCTTCGTACCACAACTCGAACTGAGGGGTTACGCCCTCGAGAAGACGATCCAGCACCCGATGTAGCGTCCCTTCTACATCGGAGCCGGCTCGTCCCTCATCTCGCCCTCCTCGGGCTCATCATTTTGTTCGGGAGTCCTCTCCTGCGAAATTCGACCTTCCACTCCCAAGTAGTTGGGCAGGTCATAGATAACTGCAGCGGAGCAGAAGTCCCTAATGATAGGGAGCTCTGTGTCGCTGATTGTGCGAGCCTCATAGGCCGCAATGCGCTCGGTAGCGATCCCGAGGGTCCTAGCCTGGCGCTCGACCCACTCCTTCGAGCGGTTCTCCTTCAATACTGGAGGGTCGTTGATTGCCGCCCTCAGAAGATCGAGCGCGGCTCGCACGTTGGGGTCTCGTTCCCCCCCATTATCGACAGTGCAGGTAATATACTCTCTACCCGCTCTCCTGGCCCAAACGAGGGCATCGTCGGCATCGTGAGGAGTGATGCCATTAGCTGCGAGGTATGCGGCGATATCAGCCATACCGGCTGAGCGAGTGAACTCCCCTTCCCAGGGGACACGAGTACCATCACGAGGGGCCACCTCGGCACAATCCAGAAGGGCTCTGTAGCGACCCTTCGCCGCGAGGAGACGAACTAGCTCCCGGAACCAGACCATCCGGTCATAGCTCCCTCTGGGGACTGGAGCCAGTCGTTCGTAGAGGAGGAACCCTCGTACTAACTGCGCTGTGGGAGGACTGATTTCCCACTCGTCGTCGTCGGGGCGCTCACTGACACCTAGCGCCCCAGGGAACATTCTCGAGAGCTCGGAGCTCTCGTCTGAACCGTTGTACCCATTCTGGTACTCGTGGATAAATTTAACCCAGTCAGCGACTGGGGCTTCGAGGCTTGGAGCCTCTCGTGGTAGTTCGGGGATCCCCCCTTTTCCCTTCTTTCCGGAGGTTCGACCTCCTCCTCTAGGATTGAATGCTCGACCCCTTGGAGGGGGTCGTTCTTGATGAGCAGGGGCTTGGGGGACCCCAGGGTTTTCGACCATCAGGCGGTCGCGGAGAGGCACGATGGGTCTCTGACCCATCTCTGGCAAAGGAGCGGTGGGTTGACCCCCTATCCGCTGTTGTAAGGCCGGCTGTCCACCGGCGGGTTGTAATGCGAGGGCTTCTCCCTCCCTCCTTGCCCTTTCCTTGTCTCGTAGCGCCTCTCTCCTCTGGCGCACTTTCTGGGAGGCCCAAACAGGTGGCCTCCATTCCTTAAGTGCGAGGTTCATGACCTCGTTCATGACCAACCTGCATTTCTTCCACAGGTTGATGTAGGTGATCAGCTCCTGCGCCCTACGGACACAAGGAGCATTCTCCTCAGGTTCATCGTACGCTTCGGCGTACAGCTTGCGGATTTCCTCCGCGGTGTTAATGAGTCTAATGGGACCCATTATCCCCCTGTCCCATCTGGTAACTGATGCGACGAGATTTCCTCGTCTGAGGGGAACAGGAGGGGGGGTCCCCTGGCGAATGTTGGCGAGGGCGGCGCCAAGCCTCTCATCATCATAGGCGTAGAGGTTGTCGTTGATCCTCACAAAGAGGATCGACCTCACGCCATCCCTGCCTTGCCCAAGGATGCGTACTCTGTACGGGTTCTCTTCTCCCGTAAATTCAGGGAAGAGTGTTCCCTGAGAGGCGGTATCGACGACCATAGGAATGTCGTCATCGTAACATTGTTGAGCGGAGGTATCTTCCTCCATGGCGGTAAATTCCCCATCAGGCGCTGCCTGATGGGTATCCTCGAGCTGCTTCTCTTTGCCCTTTCTTGACACTACAGGTTCAACCTGCGACGCAGGTTTAGCCTGTACCCTCCCCCTCGAAGAAGAAGAAGGCTGTGGTGCCAGTGGAGGCAGCAGCCTGGAGGAACTAGCCTCCGTGTTTGATGAATAAATACGCCCCCCCAAGGAGGCGACACGAGCGCGTTCGAAGTCACGTGCAGCTTGCTCTACCGTAGTGGGAGCGGGGATGGTGGGGGTAGGTTCGCGTTGAAGATCATCGATCTTCCGGAGGGCACGACGGAGGTCATAGGAGGTTTCCTCGAGATCACGCTCGAGACGGCTGATACGACGATGTAGGTCGTCGTAAGGGGTACGTTTGATGAGACGTGTGGTCTCATCAGCCAAAGTAACGATAGCAGGCATGATACCTGCGTCGGACAAGGCCATGCCTTGGGAGAGATGAAGCGCGTAAGACGTGCACTGGTCACAAGCGCCGTGATGGCGCAAGAAAGGAAACTGGGGGTGGCATTCCCAGTACGGGCAGGAACGTTTGTCCTGGCGGGGTTCATACTCGAGGGACGACGAGCGTGAGGGTGATCGTGGCCATTTCTGGCCACTGCTGACTGTACGCAGACTGCATTGGTCGACGGGGGACAGGGAGTACGAACGTGATGGTGAACCATCGTGAGGCGCGTCGGAACGCGCGGGGGATCTGCCTCGCTGGGGCGAGGGAGATCGGGATGGGGTGGGGCTAATAGAGCCTTGTGGGCTCGGGGGGTCTCTGCGACGGTGATCGCGGTGGGACATTGTAGATACTAGAATGTTATGAGCGTTAAAGAAAAAGAAAAAGAAGAAGAAGAAGACGGAGTATTGTAAAAAGAAAATCACGTGATCAGTAAAGTTAATGCACGTGAAACGGTGAAAATGTGATTGGAGGAAAGTATATACTCTAATTAAATTTGGTAACTATGCTGTGCTCGAGGCTGACGGTATTATTGACGGTATTATTTTTATTTTTATCTTTTGTTGTTTTTATTTTTGTTTTTTCTGACTTGTCCGTTTGCTTCCGGTAGTAGTCTCCCGACTACGTTTAACCACTTAGTGGTTACCGTACGCCTATGCGTACTATTTCGCCCTTCGGGGCAACTGGCGTATACTTTGTACGCCCTGGAGCTCGAGGTACCTGTCGAGGGCCTCAAGCTCCTTGCAGTTAGACACCGGCTCCCATGTCGTGTCTCCGAGGTTCCATCTTACAAGGAACTCTATCTTGTTATTCGTCCACCGGTGAGCCGTTATCTCATCTACTAACCACTCCTCTTCGTCGGTCATACCGACATCGTAGAACGCATGCGCGTCACGCCTCGGGAACAGAACATCATCGTTCTGTTCGTATCTACGCAATAACCCGACGTGGAATGTTGGGTGTATGCGCTGCTGGCGCAATTGTTCTGGCAGGTCCAGAGTGTAGGTGTCGTTCGCGCTATCACAGCGCAACACTTTCATCGGACCGATGAATTTTGGCACGAGCTTTCGTGCACGTCCCTTCGGAACGCTCAAGTTCTGAGTAGAGAGGTAGACGAGGTCCCCCTCTCGAAGGCTGAAGCCTTCCTTTCGTTTCTTATTCGCATGGTATGTCTGTATTACCCTGCTTTCAATGATGGCATCATGGGCCATCTCAAGATTTTCTAACACTTGTTTTACGAAGGTCTTCACCCCTGGTGCCATTGAGGGTGTCCCCCCTCTGACTCGTTGCATTACTTCGGGCATGTACCTGTAATTTAATTCGAAGGGTGCGAATTCTGTCGAGCTACTTATGCTCGAGTTGATCGCGAACTCGACCATTGGCATCTTCGATGTCCAATCCGTCTGGTCTGGTCAGACCATGGCTCGTAGCATCTGCGCTACATTCCTTATCGCTCGTTCAGACGCTCCGTCTGTTTGTGGATGGAACGCCGTTGACATTAGGAGTTTCGCTCCCAACATTCTGTGCATTTCGCGCCAGAAAGTCGACGTGAACTTCGCGTCTCGATCTGAGACTATCGTCTCTGGTAGTCCGTGTAGTCGGACGACTTCCTGTATGAACATCCCCGCGAGCTCTGATGCTCGTATCGTCGTAGTCACCGGTACTAGGTGTACCATCGACGTTAGATGGCACAGGACCACCCACAGGTAGTCGTGCCCATCGCTCGGTGGGAAAGGTCCCACAAAGTCCATTGCTATCGACCCCCAGGGTCTTCGCAGCACAGGCAGACTGTGCAATAGACCCTTCGGTCGCTGATTGTCGTTCTTTGTCATCTGACATATCGGACATGTTCGACAAAACTTGTCCACCTCCCGGCTGAGTTTCGGCCACCAATACCATCTGCGGATATAATCCGCTGTCCTCTGGGATCCAAAATGTCCCAGCGTCCTGTGCGCTTGATCGATTACCCTGGCGATAGTATCATCGCCGTCGTACTTTGCATGGGGAAGGCATAGCACCTTCTCTCCTCCACGATTTCTCGTGTATAGAAGGCCATCTTCCCCTTCAAACTGAGGATAGTGTGACGGCTGTGCCATCACTTTCGCGAGTATGGGATCACTTCTATATCCTGCACGGATAGCATTCAGGAAGCCTGGTGCTTCTCCAAATGTTATTGGGGAGGCTTTAGAGGCCTCGGCAGATTCGAGTATCGTAGGGTCTTCCTGCGCACTTGCGCTAGGGGATTCCTTGTTACTCTGACCTGCGGCTGAGGCCATCTCTTTAGCCTCTTCATATCTTTTCTCGACCTTTTCCTTCAACCGGCTACTCTTCCGAGGGGTACTTCCCTCTCTCATCGCTGATAACTTCAGCTCTCGCCACCTGTCTTGAGGGAGGTCGTCCCCCTCTGGGTCCAAACGTATATCTGCGTCGGCCCATTCGACTTCATCATCGGAGGCTACGTCCCCTCCTTCTTGCTCGTAGTAATGAGAAAGGCAATCCGCTACGCGGTTCTCCGTGCCTTTTGCATAGACGATGTTTGCGTCGAATCGTGACATGTAGTCCAACCAGCGGACTTGTCGACTCGACAGTTTTCATTGGGTTTTGAGGTACCCCAACGCCTCATGATCGGTGACGATCGTAAACTTGAAGCCGAGGAGTTTATCCTCCCACTTCAAGAGCGCTTCGATTATTGCGAGAGTTTCTCGCTCGAATGTTCGATAATTCTGTTGAGCATCGCTCAACTTTTTCGACATAAATCCTGCTGGCCGGCAGGTTTTCCAGTAGGGCCCTTGCCCGTATAACGCACCCACTCCATAGAGTGATGCATCACACACGAGCCATATTGGCTCTTCTTTTCGCAGATCAATAGGCCGCAGGATCGGATACCTGCACGCAAGATCCTTGATCACTTGGAAGCACCTGTCATGGATTTCCCTCCACTGAAACGGATGTTCGTTCCATTGTATACCAGTCAGGGGTGTAGTATATGCCGATATGTCTGGCATAAACTGTGCTAGATACTCCACTAGTCCTATGAACCTTTGGACTTCATTTAGGTTCTTCGGAGTCCTCCAGCTCCTGATTCGAGACATTTTGTCTCTGTCAGCGTGGACGCCCTTAGCGTCTATGATGTGCCCTAGGCAGTCCAATTTTTCTGCATAAAGGTCGCACTTCTCCTTCTCAAGGTAGAAGTCGGCCTTTTCTAGTGTTTCAAACACTATCCTGAGGTGTCGTTCATGATCCTCAATTGTGTCGCTAAAGATGAATATATCATCGAGATAGATGTATACAAAACGTCCTATGTGATCTCTGAAGATCACTGTCATCAGGCATTGAAACGTTGCAGGGGCGTTACAATCTCCCTGCTGCATTACTTGACTTAAGAAAGTCCCATATATCATCGAGAAGGCCGTCTTCCAGACGTCTTCGGGTTCTATACGAACTTGTTCGTATGCGTTTGATAAATCAATCTTTGAGCGATACTTTGCTCGTGCTACGTCCATTCGTATCTGGTCCTGATCCGGGAAGGGGGTGACGTCCTTCACAGTATTTTCGTTTCTCTTGCAGCAGTCAATGACTGTCCACAGCTTTCCATTTTTCTTCAGGATGCATAGCATCGGAGCAGCCTGTGGGACGCTTTTCAGCACCCACCATTCTGCGTCCGTATATAGTCGGATTTTATCCGACAACTGTTGTTTAAGCACGTCAGCGCACCGTGGCAGGTGGTATGCGTACTGCTTTCTTTCGTCTATCAGGGGGATCCTGTGGTTTACCTCCCGTAGTGGAGGCAGTTTCGGGATCACCCCGCTAAGCCTGTGCTTATACCGTTCGAACCATTGGTTCCGTAACTGAGGTATATCCTCATTGCTCAACATTTTTGGCTTTATTATTGCGAGATGTTCCTCGCTTTTCATTGAGCCCCTTGGCTCTTTTACTCTATCGGATCCCCTCCCCCCTTTAGAGCCCTCGCGAGACTGAGGCCTCGCAGGGCGCGAGAGTCAATGCTTAGGACGGGATTTACCCGTCATCAGAGCCTCAGGCTCTGTGAGAAGAGGCATGCATTCCGCTGCTATCTGTATCATCTTCTCTGCGAAGTTTAAGATCGCTTTAGTTTGTCTTAGGAAGGGGATTCCTATTATACAATCATAGCGGTCAATATTCGCTACATCGAAATATATCTCTACTTCATAGTTTCCAATGCGCATTGTGGATATTCCACCATGAGTAATCTTCGACCGGCTGCCTATGCAGCCTAATTGCAGCGTCAGCTGCTGTTCGAGGGGAAAAACCCTCATCTTCGTGACCTTGGCGAATGCCGGGCTCACGAAATTACCCATACTCCCGGTGTCTATCATCGTATACGCGGTACATCCATTAATTATGCTTTGCAACGTTGCGCACGTTCGCAACTCAGGACTTATTTTGGGATGAGATCCCACTACATTATTCGTATGCATAGCATACCGAAACGATCGTGTCAATGACTTCGTCACCGGCTCGATCTTTGCAGCGAGATCCATTGCTGCCAATCGCACGGTATGACGATATTGTCCTTCGTCATTCGTGATAATCACATCACCGTGGGGGGTCACCACTATCATATCGTCGGGATATATTCCGACACGGCGATTAGTTTCAGTGGTTCGTTGGAGGTGAACCTCCATTGCCTCCAGTGCTCTTCACACTTCTGGGGCCACGCCACTGCGTTCCCCCAGTATTTCTAATATATCTGCGATCGTCTGAAGCCTGTCGGCTTCCAAGGACCGTATCCGGTCTGCCATGGTTCGCATCGCATGACGCGTGCGATCCATGTTCATTCCGTGTCCCTCCATCTGCGCTCGGTCGCAATCTTCCCAGCCGTGGTCATACTCCCTACGAGCTAATTGCTCTGGGTATCGCAATGCCACATTCAACGTAGTGTCTCCGTCGATTGCCGACTCAGATATGTGCTCTATTCTCTGAGCACATTCTCAGCATGAAGGTTCTTCATGGATTGCACCGTAGATGGGAGACCAAATCCATCGATTTCTCGTAGACATAGTATCTACCGCTGAAGAGTCTGAAAGTAGGGTAGCCCAGAATCTAGGGCACAGACAAGGAATATGCGAGTATGTAGTTTCGTCCCAAAGGGGCTCCTCGAAACCTAGCACAGAAGGTTAAAAGTATACCTCTCGAGTCTCAACAGTAGTAGAGTAGAGAATAGAACACTTCGAGACTTCGAATCCGGCCTACTGCACAGCTCAACGATGGTGGTTGAATTCCTTTTCCATCGTGTTCTACATGCGTCTTATGCACGGCGCGGGCTTAGTCAGCGCCCGGCATCTCCCGCCACTTCCCCTCTCGCACCTAAGTCCCTCTCGACTCCTCGACTCCTCGAGACTCCCCTCGAACCCTCTAAACCTCCCATCTCCGCTCTCGAACACCTTCCTATGACCCGTCGAACCCCTCCCGAACCTTTCCTACAGCTCTTCGAACCCTCGACTACTCTCTCGAAACTTCCCCTCGCCCTCGAACCCTCAATATACCTTATTTCTCGTAGTCGGGGCTTCGCCGCGCCTACATCCGATGGGGGTTTTAGATTACGACCGTCCTCGGTCGTCGTATCACGTTCCGCTTGGTCGAAGGTTCGCTCGAAGCTGGCACGAAGTTTCGAAGGTGGCTTCGAAGGTCTCGTAACGTGTTCGTAGCCCTGGGACAGGCTTCGTTACCCTTCGTTTCAGCTTGGACCACCGTGTAGGGATGTCGACTCGAGCCCGAGAGCCCCGTAGAGCCGTCGGGTCAACCTTCGAGGCTCGGGTGTTGCTTTCGAAGCTTCGAAGCGCCTCAGGTACCTATGGAAACTAGTCAGACTCTTAGATACACGCAAGAGGGAAAGAAAAGAATTGTTTCTAGTGTCTTCGTGAGTCGAATAGAACTTCTATTGTCGTTATCGAGCGCCATCCTCTCGTGCGTTTGGACCTGTGGGCAACCACTTCCAGATATAGCGTGATCGTTGATTTGTTTCACAGCCACATCTGTTCCCGCAAGACTGCACTCGACTCGTTCTCCCCCCCCACTCTTCCCTCTCTCTCCCACTCTCTCCCGTGCACGATGGCCGCCCCCAACGAGATCCCCCAGCCCCAGCCCCCGTCGTCGCCCGTAGCCGACCCCGACCGCGCCCGCGCTCTCCTCAGAGAGCTGTCAGCATCGATGGGGGTCGCCCCGGACAGCGAAGAAGGGCTGGCCGCCCTCCAGGTACGTTTTTCGTCCCCTCTCCTTTCCTTTCGTCTACTAACCACGCCTTTCTTTTCTCTTTTCTTGCAGGCCTTCATCCGTTCGTCGAGCACGTCCGCTCGCTCGACGACTCCCCCACCCCTTCAAGCTCCTACCTCCCCCGCTGTCACCCCGCCCGACGCGCCCGTGGAGGACGCCGCACCCAGTACCACCGAGCGCCTACCCACTGAAAGCGCTACCGACCCCTTCGCACCCCGGGACGTCCTGATGGGTGAGGCGCCGACCTCCCCTGCTGACGACTCAACTTCCCGCGATCCCCCTCCTTCACAAACCCCTTCCCGCCTCTCATCGACCTCCACTCTCACCCCGTCGACTTCCCCCGTTCGCGCCCCTGCTACCCACGAGACCACCCTCGAACACGATGAGAGGGTCGAACCTCGGGCTCCCGGCACTCCCCCCGTTTCGACTCCTGCCCGCTCGATCCCAGCCGACTCTCCTCTCGTTTCCCGCGCTCAACTGACCGATCCCCGATCTGGAGCGCGCCCCGACGCTGAAATGGAGTGGTGCATGTATGGGCCGAACTGCCGTCTCGAGCTCGTCTCTCGCGAATCGAAGGACGACGGATGCCCGGTCTACCCACCCGTCCCCTGTTCCACCTGTACCGAGGGGAAGGCCGTTTGTACCGGGGTGAATGGCATCAAGTGCGCTCGATGCAAAGGGCGGCACTCGGTGTGCTCCCTCTACGTAAGTCCCTCTCTCGTCTCTCTTCGGTTTACTTACCCCGCTTACCATCTGCCCTTTACCAGCAAGACACGTTCGAAGGGCGAGCCCGCTCCAGGGCGCTCATCAAGGGCCGTAAGTTCGTCGAGAGCCAGCTCGAAGCCGGACCCTCGACTAAACCCGAGTCTGCGTCCACGGTCGTCACTCGATCGAAGAAGAGGGTCCGTGTGGAATCCCCAACCCCTTCCAGTTCTCCCGCTTCGAACGACTCCCCCGCTCCCTCGAGCTGCCACTCTTGCGTCGCCGTCGCATCCGCTTTTCGAGACGTCGTCGTGGCAGCTGCCAACGACTTCGTTCGAAGTCTCGAGAATCAAGGTTCGTCGTCGAAGGGTCAGGGTAAGCGCCGCGCGTGAATAGAAAGTTCTTGCTATCATCGATGCCTCCTTATTACTTGCACGTCCGTCGCGCGAAGCTTCAACAGCTTCGCTTTTCTTGTATCTACAAAGTTTCGTCAGTGCAATCGATCTGGTCTCCTCGCGATGTTACGAAGTGTGAATATGAATCAGAATTTTTTTTTTTTTTTTTTTTTTTTTTTTTTTTTTTTTTTTTTTTTTTTTTGATTTCATCGAAGGTCGGCGCCGTCTTCGAACGAAGATACGACACGCGTTTATATACGAAGGAAGCTCTAGACACCCTCACCTGGTTCGTCCCCTTCATCCTCATCTACGTAATTCTCTTCTCGACCCGCTAGATCGTCTATTGACTCGCGCTCGATCTCGAGCAGCTCTTCCTCGGTTCGACCTGTGAGTTCGAAGATCGATATCTCAACTCGTGACCTAGAGAAGTAAGGCAGTAAGCGAAAGGCTGCGTATCGAAGACGAGAAATAGAGCCGTCGAGCTCGGCGAGGAGGTATGCTCCTCCTCGAGTCTTCCTTAGCACGACCATCGGCCCTAAGTATCGAGGCTTGGTCTTCCGATCGAGCTCTTTCTCGATCCTCGTGTTCCGAACCAGCACAAGATCGCAAGGCTCGAACTCGTACTGCCTTATCGAGCGCTTCACTCTAGCCTCGAACTCCTTTGCAGATCGACATCGAGCCGCATACACCTGATCTCGAACCTTCTCCAGATCTTCCTTTCTTCTTTCGAGCTGCCTACAACGGTGAGCGATCAACGACTCGGTCGAATACTTATCCTCATCCCAGTTCGTGAGGAAGGTCGCCTCGGCAAAGTCGAAGGGGAGCCGCGGCTCTACCCCGTGTACCATCTGGTACGGAGATAGCTTCGTGGACTTCGCTATCGTCACCCTTTCGGCCCAGAACACATAGGCCGCGTGGTTCGACCACTTCGACATGTCCCCTTGGCAAGTCTTGACTAGCGCCTCTCGAACGGTAAGATGCCGCCTCTCCACGATCCCGTTCGCCTGCGAATTATAAGGCGAGATCCGTATGTGGTTGATCTTGTAGGTCTTCGCCAAGAAGTCGAGAGCTTGCACGAAGGCTGATCCGTTGTCGGTCACGATCTCGCCTACCGCGCCCCACCGACACAGAATCTGCTCGAAGATAAATTTCCCGAGGGCTTTACCTGTCTCGGATCGCAGCATCTGCCACTCGGGGTACGAAGTAAGGGAACACCTAGCTTGGACAATATACTTGAACCCGCTCGACTTCGGTAGGTTCATCGAGTCCATGTACGCCTTGTAGAACAGCGGCTCGGGCATGGCCACGACCGGGGGAATATGCAGCTTGTCCATCCTTCGAATTTGACACTCGTGGCACGTCCGAACATACCAGTGTACGTCTGCGCTAATAGACGGCCACCAGAAACTGATCAAGAGTCTCATTTTAGTGGAGAACGCGCCTTTATGGCCCAGGCCGTCGTGCGCCTGCTTCAACAGCTCTAACCTCCTCTCGAAGGGCGGAACTCGTTGGTGTTTCCCCTTTGGATCTCGATGCCAGAGTTCGCCATCCTTGACAAAGAACCTGGTGGCGTATCGTATCAGAGACTCGAACTGCGGGTCGGTGAGCCCCGGGGGACGCTCGCTGGTCTCGAGCAGTCGCCGCACGAGCTCTAGCCTCTCGTCCTTTTCCTTCTCCCGTGGTGACCTAGGAATCTCGACGTCAGGCGCAGCATCTGTCCCCTCATCTTCCGAAGACTCCACCTGGACTGCCACGAACCCCCTCATCTTCTCACTCTCCTCCCCCCTCTCCTCAAACACATCCCCGTAGGTTGGTCGGCTCGAGCCCCACTGTCCGAAGTAAGACTCGGGCTTCCCCCCTCGTTGCGGGTTGAGCGCTTCGATTGCGAAGGCTCCTGCTTCGTCGATCCAGTCCTCGTAGTCGTCCTCCTCATCCGGATCTTCGTCGGCTCGGGGTCGCCTCGATAACCCGTCTGGGCCCTTGTGCCGTTCTGCGGGTACGTGGATCAGCTCGAATTCGAAGAGAAGAATACCCGCGATCCAGCGGTTGATCGACGCATTCGGCTGAAGGTCGGGATTGTTGATCATCCCCTTGATGTACTTCGCATCGACCTCGACTGCCAGGTCCTTGACTCCGAAGATATGGCTCCGAACGTCTCGCAAGGCTCGGAAGAGCCCGAAGAGCTCGAGCTTCGCCTGACTGTACCGACTCTCTCGCTCATTGAGAGCAATCGAGCCGTACCTCGAAGGATACCGCTTGCCATCTTCACCGATCTGCAACAGTAAGTACCCAACCGCGATATGAGACGTATCGACCGCTAATATCACCCTTCGACCCGACTTATAGTCGATGGGCCGAAGAGCCGGCGAATGCACGAGAGCGTTCTTCAAATCGTCCATAGCCTCCTCGTGTTCCTCGTCGAACCTGAAGAACGTCCCCTTCTTCGTTAGCTCGATTAGAGGCCTCGCCCTCTTCGCGAAGTCCTTGATGAAGATTCGGCAGTAACTGCACAGTCCGAGGAACCCACGAACTTCTGTAACGTTGGTGCAGTAAGGCCAGTCACGAATTTTCTGAACCTTTGACTCATCTGGAATTCGCCCTTCGAAGGACACCTTGTGCCCCACGACCACGATCGAAGGTGCCGCGACCACGAATTTCTTCGCGGAGACAGTGCCCCCGACATACTTGATGCGCTGAAGCACCCGATTGGTATTCTCGAGATGCTCCCAGATGAATCTTCGAATCCCCGGATTACCCTCGATGGTCTCGTAAGTGCCATCCTCCTTCGGGTAACGTGTCCTCGGTCCCTTGACAGGTATGTCGTCAATGAACGGCATGGTGACCTCAGGGGTCTCGTCCTGCAAGGTAAACGAGACATCCCCGTGAAAGACTTGCACCGCATTCGTGTACCCCATGGGCAGCTTCGTCAGCCGGAACGTCCCGATTGGCGTTTGGAACGTCGTGAGGTCGCGATAGTCCTCGTGAATGACGCGATGGTCGTACCCCACCATCAGATCGTACATGCCAAATACTGCGTGGCCGGCGAAGGCTTCCGCGATACTATCGATGTGCGGGGGTACTGCTGAGTCCTGGATCGAGACCGCGTTCAACGGTTGGAGGTCGTGAACGAGACGTAGCGATTTCCCATCCTTCTTCACCACACAGAACCATCTCGATCTATACGAGGACGTCGAAGGTTCGTAGACTCCAGCCGCGATCTTCTCCTTAATGATCTCCACGACATCCGAGTAGATTGCCGGTGGTATCGGAATATTTCTATACACCCACGGCTTGTGGGGTATGGTCGGGATCTTGAGGGGAGGGAAGATGTCTTCTCTAAACGTCCCTCGCTCACTCGCGTCCCAAGCGAAAGCCGTCTCGTGAGCTCGAACGAGCCACTTGACGAGCTTCAGCTCCTCGGGCCAAAGAAATCCTCCTGGGTCCCAGTCGAACTTCTCCCCCCTTTCCTTCGTCAACCTCGTTCCCGGCTCCCACTCGGGGGGATGGACTGGTAACTTCGGTAAGTCGGCCAACGGATCTCCTACCATCCTCCTCTCCACTCTAAACTCTGCAGGGGTATCGGTCGCCACGGGGCGAACCTTCTTCGCTACCGGCTTATACTTGAAAGCTCGGATCACGGGACATTCGTCCTGCGAGGTATCAGTCAGCGATTGGACCACATACGAACTCAAAAATAAACCCGAGGACACGGCGTCCTCCTCTCGAATCACGAATGGGGTGCACGCGCCCCCCCACTCCTTCTCCTCAACTCTCCGATGGTCCATCCTGATCCGATCATCCTCGTGGCCCTCGACCTGCCCTCGTGTCCTGGCCTCCACCTTCGGATCCCCTGTTCCTCCTTCTCGAACCCCTTTCGGTAACTGCTCCATTGATCCGAACCTCTTCGAAAGGTTCTTCGACTCCACGTCCTCGTTTCTTCTTTCCCGCTCTAGGTCGCTCGACGCCTCTAAGTCTGGCTTCGATGACGGAATATTTACACGATCGTGTGTAATCGAACTTCGGCTATCGTCATATACAGTCCATTCGTCACTGTACACCGCTATAGGCTGAGCCAGATAACCCAGCGTTACAGGGGCGGCCAGTCCCAATCTCACGTCTCCTCGGTGGCGATTCAATTCCCTGACGACATCTAAAAACCCATCTCTTTCCTCACGTCCTTCACAGATTTCAGTCGATGCCCCATACGACGATGATACTCAGCTTGCGCGACCGGGTCATGAAAGTGCGGCGCCTTCACGTATCGACCTTGTTGACGAGGGGTTACCACGATACGCTTCCCCGAACGTGGATCGGTGATTTCGACCTTCTGGTCGCCGTTGGGGAAGTCCTCGGTCTTCGCTCGAAGAGCGCACGAGAAGGGTCGTCCGAGAAGAATATCGAAAGCCGCATTCTTGACGACTTGAACCGGCACGCACACTGTCACTCCCCCGAAGTCGATCTCGCAGTCGCTGATGACCCCCTCGGTAGCTTCTCTCCCCTTATTTGCTGTCTCCATCGTGATACTACCATCCTTCTCGATAGGGAGGCGAAGCACCTCGGCAATCTCCTTTCGCAGTGCGACGATCTGCGACCCACTGTCCAAGATACCTTCGAGCACGACCTGCCCCGCGACCTCGACAGGTACGAAGGTTAGCGGCATCGTAGTCAGCCTCTGGATCTCGGGCTCGTCACCCTCGCACTCAACACTCGCGACTTGTGCATCGTCGACCGCCGGCTCGACCCTTTCTTCCTCTTCCTTGTCACCCTCGGTCTCGACAGCGGCTAGCGCGCCGGCAGCAGTCCCTTCACCCGACACCCTCTTAACTGCCGTGTATTCCCGGAAGCTTCTCTGAACTGACTTGAGGGCGACGAGGTCTCGAAAGGGTACTGGGACCACCACATCGAGCGCCATATTGACGATCTTCTTCTCGATGTCTGGGATGTCCGCCGCGGACCCGTAGTGGAAGCCCGAAGTACCTGACCCTGCTCGAGAGTCGTTCGGCGCATTCGTAGGCCTCGCCCCCTGCCTCTCTTTCCCCTTCGAGGGCGCTTCCTTCGACGTCGACGGTGCTGGGTTCGCGCCTTGAGCCTTCGGAGGTGCGTTCGATATTACGGCGCCGTCGAACTTCTGCCTGCGCTGGGGCTTGTCTTTCTCATTGACGGCCAAGGCGTACTCGAGCGTTTCCTCGTCCCCCTCATCACCTGATACTACCTCTTCGATTCTCGCCGTGGTCGCCATCTGCGCTGACACCAAGTGCGGCTCTTGGTCTTCGACCATGAAAATGTGAGCTCCCTGGGCGCCTGCTTCGGGTCTCGGGGCTGCTGCTTCCCCTGCTGCTCTTCCCTCGGCAGCGCCATGCTCGGTCAACCAACGATCGATCTCCTCCTTCAACGACCCGTTCGTCCGACGAATCGGCGTGCCGTCCAGGAAGCATAGCTGCCCATTAACGACCTGACACTTCCCTTCTCTCAGATAAGTCATCCGCTGCTGACAAAACGAGACCTGGTGCCCGGCATTGAAACAGAAGAAGCAGATTCGCCCCGCCGGATTCGCTCGACCCACGAACTGGTTACCGGCTTCGGGGTTCCCCACGGCGGCTTGCTGCGCGGCTGCTTCGGCTCGAACTTGTGGCTGCCTCTGAGCCAACTCCTGCGCGACTCGAGTGGCTTCTTCGCCTGCCGAAAGCCGTACAACTCCCCTCTTCGCAGCCTTAGTCCTCGTCGTCTTAAACCTATCTTCCAGCAGAAACTTCAACTCCTCCATGACACAGTCCAGAGGCCACGGGTCGTCACGACGGCGAATTCCGTAGCGGCACTTCAGGTTCGACAGAACCTCTTGCGTAAGCTCAGGGTCGAGACCTTCGAGGAAGTGACTGTCGAAGTCGTCCGAGGTAATCTTCCTCCTCTCGACGAGGTAGCGTGCGATCTCGGTGTATTTGCGATAGTACTCGCCGAGATCTTCTTCGGTCTCGATGTCCTTTCTCACCTGCGCCTCTACTAAGTCGCGCAGGTCCTGTTTCACGAAGGTCCTCTCCAATCTCGACGCTCCCGGGTACATTGCGACGAGGCTCGTGACGAAGGCGTTCCAGTCGTTCGCCTCTTCGTCTGCGATGGCCTTCCAAAGAGTCGCTGTCTCCCTGTCGAGGTACCAGCACGCCCATTTAACCCACTCCCGCTCTCTCCTGCATCCTGCTCCTTGGCATAAGAACTGTATTATGTGCAAATAATCCACGAGGTCCTGCGCTTTGCCAGAGAACTTCGGCGCTTTCGCCGACCCTCGAAGAGGCATCCCTTCCAGAGGTTCGGGTGCTCTCGAGTTCACGGCCCCTCTGCCTAACATCTCCAGTACCGCATTAGCCTCCGATTCTCTTCTCCCAAGTGCCCTCTCGACGTGGCGTGCTCTTGGCGGCTCAGCCTCTCTCTGCGGCCTACCCAGGGCCTCGAGGCCCCTTCTGATCGTCTCGGTAGGCTCCGATCTCTGGCGATGAATCGGCTCGGGGTACGCTTCTTCTCTCCTCACTACTCGTGGTCGTTCCTCCTCGCCCCTCGGCCTTCGTAGATCAAGATATTCATCACGTTCGCCGCCCCTCCCGTACGTAGGCCTATCATGAGACAAAGGTCTCGCACGAGGGTGGTAACGTGGAGGTGGTCTTTCGTATTCGGGGTTATCTAGAGGGATAGTTCTTGGATACCGAGGAGGCGTGGGTTCGCGCTGTGGCAACTGTCCTTCCTGCGAGCGCCTTCTAGGAGGAGACCGAGGTCGCTCGACAGGGTATTCTCGAACTACGATTCCCGCGCGAGCTTGCGGGCGTCCACGATCTTCCAACTGGAGGGCCAGCCTCCTTCCCACATCTGCTGCAGCCAATCTTGCCTCGATTTCCGCTCGACGCACTGGAAATGGGTACAGAGGTTCTTCCCTTCGAGGTGATGGCTGGCCTTGTGCCTGGTGATCCGCGAGGAGCGGCGATCTCCTTTCGCGCCTCGATGAGGCCCTCTCAACGACCTCTTCTCTTTCTTCTTCCTCCTCGAGGTCAGCCCACAAGGCTCTCACGGCCGGCTGGACAGGCGAGTATCTTCTCAATGGCGACTCCCTTCGCTCGGCCAGTCTAGGAGAAGCGAGCCCACTCTCTGGATATCGCGGAGGCAAGTAGCCTCGAGAGTTAGCCATAGTGTCTCGTGTACTACGTAGACGTAACGGAGATGGTGTTTGCAAGCGTGGGGGTGCAGACCCTAGCGCGGTCGTTTCGGATAAGGAAGAAAGTGGAGATAACAAGTTTCGTAAGATCCGGTCCGCTTCTTCGGCCGAGTTGATTTCTTCCTCGGGTGAAGACGGTATCAGAGGAGATGGTGATCTGTAAGCGGAGAACTGTGACTCGGAAAGGTTCGGAGTAGCCGGTGGAACTGCAAGGGATGCGATACGAGTACTGACGCGCGGCGACGCTGAAGCGACTGAAGGCGGTAGTGGAACTTGTGTTGGCGAAGCTGTAGGTGGAAACGGAAGTGCGTCGCTTGCTGGGGATGATGGTTCTGCGTGTCTCGTGGCAGTCGCTGGTCCTGCCTCGTGGTGCTCTGTCAATCTCCTTTGCCTTTCTTCTTCGGCGGCGCGAGCTGCAGTACGACGAAGAGGATACCTGTGTGCCAGATTTCCAAAAGAAGCCCCTCGCGGTGGGCTCCAGATGAAGAGTCTGAAAGTAGGGTAGCCCAGAATCTAGGGCACAGACAAGGAATATGCGAGTATGTAGTTTCGTCCCAAAGGGGCTCCTCGAAACCTAGCACAGAAGGTTAAAAGTATACCTCTCGAGTCTCAACAGTAGTAGAGTAGAGAATAGAACACTTCGAGACTTCGAATCCGGCCTACTGCACAGCTCAACGATGGTGGTTGAATTCCTTTTCCATCGTGTTCTACATGCGTCTTATGCACGGCGCGGGCTTAGTCAGCGCCCGGCATCTCCCGCCACTTCCCCTCTCGCACCTAAGTCCCTCTCGACTCCTCGACTCCTCGAGACTCCCCTCGAACCCTCTAAACCTCCCATCTCCGCTCTCGAACACCTTCCTATGACCCGTCGAACCCCTCCCGAACCTTTCCTACAGCTCTTCGAACCCTCGACTACTCTCTCGAAACTTCCCCTCGCCCTCGAACCCTCAATATACCTTATTTCTCGTAGTCGGGGCTTCGCCGCGCCTACACCGCGCTATTAAATTCTATGGCATCCTCCATTTGGGAGTCCATATCTTCGTCTGCTATCCTCAGAGACACACTCCACAGAGGTCCCCCTGTACCTCCCATTACCGATGGTTGATATTCCATCGTATTGTCTCGGTTGATCCATACCTTACCCCACAGGGTATTCACTATCACTACGTCGGGGTAAATCCCGACGTCACTCTCTGACATGCTTTGGCAGCGTATGTCAAATATGGCATTGTCCAGGTGCTCTTGTAGCTCTTGACTGCGTCCTGGCAGATGTCGCACGTCCTCTCATGCCAATACCATTTGTCGCAGGGCATTCATACAATAGCCCTCGCAGACTCTGAGATGGAATGCCATCGTCTGCAATGCAGCCCGTACGTGATTCGTACTACCATTCGCATCCGAGAGTCGTATGCGGTTTCCTTCTCCTACCCCTCTGTGGTATTCACGCCTAGCGTGTTCTTCCGGTACATTAAGTGCTCGTGCAAGGGACTCATCCCTACTAAGTAGCCCTTCTGCTACATGGTCGACTCGATGTCGACATTCATCGCATGTCCCTTCGTGCACTGCTCCATAAGTTCCGGACCATTCCCATTTTTCCTCCTGAGGTTCTTCTTCATAGGAGCTTCCTTCATTTGCATCTGGGAAATCACTTCCCGCCTCGGAGACCTGGTCTCCTTTTGACGAGTCTTCGTCATCATGTACAATGCGCATCATAGCGCAAGTTACCTCCTCATCGGAAGCAACAGCTTCGTCTTCTTCGTGTATAGCGCTGAAGTATGCGAGTATGCGACAGGCTCGTCGTCGTCGTCAATCTCTGAGTACATTTCGTACTCGTCGACGATTTCCACTTCGTCACAGTGTGATCCTTCCTCGTGATCACTAGATTCGTTGTGACCGGGTTCACCTTCAATGACTTTTCCCTCGTCGGTTCCTCCGACTGATCTTTTGCAAGGGTATCACGTCCCTCTTCCTCTTGGACGTCTACAGCGTATAACCACGGCTTAACCGCCGCTTTATTCTTGTCCTTTCGAGGATGAGGGCAATCTGGGGCCATATGGCCCACTTCCGAGCAGTTGAAGCACGTTATCCCCGGCATGAACCTTCGGGGCTGCCGTCCTTTCTGCTGCGAGTCGTCTCGCTGTAACGCTTATAATCACAAGGACTATACTCGGTTACTCCTGACTGATATAGAGTAGAGGACTTAGGGAAAGAGTTAATGCGCAAGAGCACAAATGAACTCGATTGGAGTGTCTACGACAAGAGAGGCGGTATTTATACTACTAAGAGTGTTTGTACCGTGGAACGTCGTAGAACAAACCAAACAAGTGAGAGATAAACGCTATTGGCTGCAGCGCTCCACGCTGAGTCAATGCGGCTATGCTGACAAACCAGCTGACTAAGTAAAGCGTCTATGAGCGCGTCTAAGTAACCCTAACCAGAGAGTGGATAAATAAGGAGAAGTACGCTAAGACTACGCTACAACAAGTAGTGAAAAAGTACGGGCCGTTACACTATCCCCTCCTATGGTTCGACTTCCAGGCGAGACCAGATAGGCTGCACAGCAGTCAAAGGGTCGGGTACAGCGGAGAAAAAGAGACCTTCGGTCGAGAGTAAACGAAGTTTGCGGGGGGCACCGGGGTGGAGTTTGTAAAAATCGTCTATCGCCTCCTGGGCGTTCTTAAGAGCAGACCTAGGCTCCCAAGTGCGATCTTCCTCTGGGTATCCCCTCCAATGCACGAGGAACTGAAGATTGCCACGCTTCAAGCGGGAATCGACAACTTTCTCAACTTCAAACTCGACATCTCCTTCATCCGTAACCCGTTGTGGGCCGGGCCGAGTAACCGGTTTCCCATCAAGAGCACCGAGATAAGGTTTCACCCGTGAAACGTTCACTACAGGGTGTATGCGCATCGAGCGCGGCAACTTTAATTTAACGGCGTTGGGTAAAACGTCCGAGACCTCGTACAGGCCTATCCACTTTTCGGTCAACTTTCGGCTCTGCCGATCTTTCAGCGATAAATGGTCGGTAGCCAGCCAAACCTGCGAGCCTACGGAGTAAGCAGGGGAAGGAGATCGTCGTTTATCTGCCTGAGTTTTCTGACGAGTCCTAGCTTTTCCCAAACTTTCGCGTACTTCCTGGAACACCTGGAACCAGTCTTTAGCGGTCTCCTCCGCTGCTTCTACCTTAGAAGTCGTCGGCTCGACGCCCATTCGTGGTGTATACGAACGAGTAACTTCAAAGGGGCACTTGCCAGTAGAAGAAGACTTGGAGTTGTTGTACGCGAATTGAGCCAAGGGAAGCCAATCCTCCCATCGTTCCTGCTGATGGTTTGCATACATCCGTAAATATTGCTGAATTTCGCGGTTCAACCGTTCTGTTTGACCATCTGTCTGTGGATGAAACGCCGTCGAGAGCTTCTGCTCGACACCCAACATTTTAAATAGCTCCTTCGAGAACTGAGACGCGAACTGCGGTCCGCGATCCGAGACAAGAGATTGTGGAAGGCCGTGATGCTTCCAGACGTGAGTTAAATAAAGCCGAGCCGTACTAGCGGCAGTTTCCTTTTCAGTACAGGGGATGAACTCTGCTTCCTTAGAGAACCGATCAACGACAACTAAGACGTAAGATTTTCCAGAGGAGCTCCTGACTCCTATATCCATAAAGTCGGTCGTAAGATCCTTCCAAGGCCCATCGGGGACGGGTAAAGATTTGAGTTCGCCTGCCGGCGGTTTGTTACTAGGCTTGCTAGCTTGACACGTCTGACAATGCTTTACATACTCCTCAACATCGGGCTTCAAGGTAGACCACGTGAACCAGCGTGTGATCAACTCCTGAGTTCCTTTTACGCCTCGATGACCCGCTAGGGGCGAATCGTGAAGAGCAGCTAAAACCTTCTGTCTAAGTGCCTCAGGCACGAAAACTTTGTCTCCGTCATACAGTAAACCGTCGCGTCGGTCGAGCGTTCCAGAGTCAACCTCGGCCGTTGCACTGCGCAGTTCTTCTATGAAGGGATTTTCTAAGCGCACAGCGCGCACTTGCTCTGGTTTGATAAATAACGACTCCTCAGACTTGGCATTCTCGCGATTCTCTACTAAGTCCTCGCGGCGAGAGAGAGCGTCCGGTCGTCCCATCGAAACCCCTGGTTTGTGGACGATAACACAGTTAAAGCGACTAAAATACTGCGCCCAACGCGCCTGGCGTGGTTGAAGCTTTTGCGACGTCATAAACCATTTAAGGTTGTGGTGATCCGTCCAAATCTCAAACTGGTACGGAGTAGCCTCAAGGTAGTGACGCCATTGCTCTAAAGCGCGGATGATGGCTAGCATCTCTTTGTCGTGAACCGTATAATTAAGCTCTGCCCCACTAAGCGAGTGACTCGAATAGGCAACTGGTCTCCAGAGACCGTCATCGCATTCTACCGAGAGCACGGCTCCGGTTGCGTAATCCGAAGCATCGGTTTCTAAGCGGAACTTCCGATCCTGATCGGGGAACATAAGAATAGGCGCGGTCGTGAAGGCTTCCTTTAGCGTATCAAACGCTACTTGGCACTTGTCGGACCAGAGAAACGGGGTGTCCTTTTTAGTGAGATCATTAAGGGGGCGCGCGACCTGCGCGAAATCCTTTATGAATCGCCGGTAGAAGTTCGCAAGGCCAAGGAAGCCTCGAACTCCACGAACAGAAGTGGGGACCGGTGTGGGCAACTCTTCTTGTGAGAGTGCAAGGGGAAAGGGGGGGAAAGCTGTAGGCTATGCCTAGGCTCGTCCCAAGGGGTCGTGAGTCGGAAGGGAGTGTCGGAAAGGCTATGGGAGACGAGGGAAAAGATCCCCTAAGGTCTGGGAGTAGTTGGCAATGAAGAACTCGAATTACCGCCACCAGGCGGGCAAATAGGGCGGCTCTGAAGGGCTACGAAGGCTAGTAGGTGCTGGGACTCGAATGGCGGCGGCTTAGACTCTTTAAATCGGCAGAAATGGCTCCAAAACACTGCGGAACTTTGGAAGCGGCGGAAGGACTCGAAAGGCGGCGGTTTAGACTCTGTAAATCGGTGGGAATGACTCCAAAACACTGCGGAACTTTGGAAGTGGCAGAAGGACTCGAAGGGTGGCGGTTTCTCGAAGGGGTGGCTCTGGGGGCTCGATGTAGACTCTGGAACTCGAAGTGGACTCTCTAGGGACTCGTAGAAGGCTCTGTAGACTCGAAGGGACTCTGTGGACTCAGTAAAGACTCATAGAACTCGAAAATACTCAAGGGACTCGACTCTGGGGACTCTGGGACGCTCAGAAACACAGATGGTGACCGCCAAGAGGTGGTTATTTTTTTCTAAGTGAAGCGGTGATACTTGTAACGTAGAGGCGGCGGTAGCTATGTGAAAATCGGCAGTTTTCGGAGCTGTCAAACGTCGAAAAAAGTGACAGAAAAGGGCCGACGTATGGTAAATCACATGCATCGCACTAAGGGAAAGGAAAGCGAAGTAAAACCGACCAGAAAAATATGTAAGTAAAGAGAGAGGGTATGGACGACATGCCTGGACAGCAAGGAAGTGCAGGGAAAGCTGCGGAAACTTTGGGAGATGAAACATGGGGTCTGGAAGCGGAATGGCGGCGGAATGTGCGTCGGAGTGGGCGGTGGGTCACAGGATTGACAGCTGACACTTCGGAAAGGGTTTCCGACCACCGACGGACAGGTTTCACATGTCCAGGGGCTGAGGCGGTCAGAAAAGACATGGCTAGGCCCTCAGAATGGAACCTGGAAGCGAAGCGGCACTTTTGTGGCGGTGATAGGGGCATGTGAGGTGGTCGGAAGGCACAAGGGTGGGCGGAGCTATTTTTAGATGGCGGAGGCGGTCATTCTGGCTGTATCGGCGGCCGAAAGGCAGCAGAATCCCTTAGATGACAATGGGGATGATTAGAGAAGTCGTAGCGGTTGGGAATCGCCGCAATATGGCGGTCTGAGGCCCTGAGGACTGTCGGAGCATTGTGGCGGCGAAGGAATACCCAAAAGCGGCGGGTTTCAGCCCTAGGGAGTGCACACTCCCTACACCGGCCAATCGCGCACAGCAGCGACTTTAGCGGGGTCCATCTTAACTCCATTCGTGCCAACTATCATACCCAGAAAGTCGACCTCCTTTTGTTTAAATAAGCATTTCTCCGGTTTAACGAATAAGTCGTTCTCCTTCAACCTTCTAAGCACCTCTAGCACGATCCTGTCATGCTCCTTTTCATCGTCCGTTTTCGTGAATATCATAAGATCATCTATATATACTACTAGAACGTCCTCCATATCACCGAAGATGTCGTTCATCATGTTCTGAAACGTGGCAGGGGAATTACATAATCCAAAGAACATTACCAGCGGTTCGAAGGCACCACGGTGACAGACGAAAGCGGCTTTCCATTCGTCACCTTCCTTGATCCGGATGTTATTGTATCCCCACCTAAGGTCCATTTTCGTAAATAATTTACATCCTTTCAACTTGTCGACAAGCTGCGAGATAAGCGGGAGCGGATACGAGTTCTTGACTGTATGCTCGTTTAAATATCGGTAGTCCTGTACCATACGCTTCTTTCCATCCTTCTTAGGGACGAAGAACACGGGAGAAGTTTGTGGCGATTTACTAGGCCGAATATAACCCTTCTTAAGCTGTCCATCAACGAAGTTGCTAACTTCGGTCTGCTCATCAGGGCTGAGAGGGATCAACCTCCCCTTTTTCGGAACAAACGACTCCTTTAGTTCTATCGTGTGGTCCCAAGGTTTCCTAAGCGGCATGCGTTCGGATTCCTGGACAGAGAAGACGCTTAAATAATCATGGTATTCCTTTGGAACCAGTTCCTCAGGGGTTTTGTCCTTTTTAG
Source organism: Pisolithus albus (assembly GCA_024613165.1). Lineage (NCBI taxonomy): Eukaryota > Fungi > Basidiomycota > Agaricomycetes > Boletales > Pisolithaceae > Pisolithus > Pisolithus albus. The sequence continues at coordinate 126,724 of JANFAB010000094.1, forward strand.
GAGCCTCCTGCTTGTCGGCTCTAAATATATTATGCCAGTCTTCGAGGGCCTGGACCTCCTCCTTTTCGATACGTCTAACGAAGGCCGGCTTCGGCGCGAGTTGCCTGCAACTACGAGGACACCTCTTCATCGAGATTTCACCGGTTTTCCAATTGACTTCCGGGTTGTGAGTGGCAAGCCACGTGTGACCCAAAATCATGTCGTGAGATCCCAGATCCGTGACATCGGCTACTAACTCCTCGAAGTGATCTCCGAACTGAACTCTAAGCGGTACTTGATGCGTAATCCTTCCAGCGGAGTTAAGAGTACCATCGACATTAAATACGTCCACAGCTCGTGGGAGAGACAACTTGGGAAGCTTCTTTCGATCAACGAATTTAGCGTCCACGAAGACACCTGTAGCACCGGAATCCAACAAGGCTTGCACAGCGTGTGCGTCACCCTTCCTAGTGCGAATAATAATAGGAACTGATACGTGATCCTTTAAGTTGAGCGTGCGAACTCGGGATTTCGGCGGTACTGTCACCTGAGCATCGCTAACCGACTCGGATCCTTCCGAAACGCTATTTTTGGGGATTTTATTGCTTGGAGAATTAAGCGGTGCCAGTTTAACGTCCGGTCCCGAGCCCTTTCGGGACCCTCCAACAGACGGTGTAGGTACAAAGTCCGAATCATCATCCATGTCATCTACAGAGAGAGGAGAAAACCTATTTACAGTAACTATGTTCGAGAATGAAACCTTTTTTTGTGTTTTTGTATTTTCTATTTTTGTACTTTCTTTTATATTATTTTTAGAAGAAACTGAAACACAGCGAGAAGAGAAACTATACGGAAGAAAAGAAACCAGTCCAGTACTAGCATTGTCCGAGCCTGCAGGACCCGACTTCACTGCAGCTCCGATTCTTTTAACTTAGAGACGTGAGCAACTATCTGCTCAAACGTCATACCGTCCATGGCGGCCAGCCGCAGATCAACACCTTCAGAGCGCACCTGGCGCCCTTTGCCCTTGTTCCCGGCCTGCGGGCAGTGCGGACGAATATGGCCCTTCTGGCCGCAAGCATAGCACTGGTAATTAGAGAAGTCCTTTTTGGGGCGGCTTCCCGATCCGCCCTGCGCAGCCCCAATGTCCATGGGCGCGCCCTGCCCTGACGTTACCCCGGGCGAGGGTTTTGAGAAACCTTGTCCCCATCGAGAGGACGAGCCACCAGTCTTCAACCTAACTGCCTCCAGGGCAGCGCCAAGGCACCTGACCTCGACATCGTATTCCGTCCAGGTAGCTTTTCGGCGGCCCTGAACAAAGACTTGCTGAAGAATTTCGGGGCGGATAGCCCTCTCCAGCATGAAGATAGCATAGTCGTCGGATACCCCGGACGCGGTCCTAAGTGCATTAAACTTGGCCAAGAACTCCTCCGTTCTGGCCGATCCCTGTCGAATTTTGCTGAGCTGATCCTTAGCCCAGTCCTTGTTATGCAGCGGCCTAAACCGCGCTTCTACTTCGGCCACCAAATCGTCATACGATGGCCACGTCCCCGTTGGGAGACATTGATCGATACGCGCCCGCGCGTAAGCCCCAGCAATTGGTCCAGTCATCCTGGTCCAGACCATGAGAGTTCTTGCCCTTGGGCTGGTTGACTGAGCGGTGACGATAAAGGCCTTCATTTTGGCCCACCACTCCTCGAATTTACTAATAGACCCATCAAACATGCCTGGGTCTGCGACGCCCCGTTTCGTGGGGTCAACGTTCTGATTGGGGTTAGCGGCGGCCCCTCCGCCTTGCTGCTGCTGCGCACCCGCCACTGCGTTGGCGACGTGTTGGGCGACTTGGTTGGCGACCTGCGCCGAGATCAACGCGGTCATTTGCTGCATGAACTGCAGCTGGTCTTGGTTGAATTGGTCCATGACCAGTAAACGTTACGGGGGTGTGAGGGGGAGGGCGAATAGTTTGTCTATTCCGTAAGTTGTACGGAACGTGCAGGACGAAGCCCAGTAAGTTGGGGTCGGGGGAGGGAGAGCGAAGAGGAAGGGGCGAGAGGCGAGGAAGAAGTGGTTCGGGGGTACCGAAGATTTGTTGCTCGAGGGGTGTTACTTCCCGAGCGAACAGGAGCGGGGGAACGGGCGACTCTTCCTTTTTAAGGTAAGGAGAAAACCTAATACGGGGAGCCAAAGACTCCGACTTCTTGACGCGAGGAATTTTGGAGAGATTTTCCCTGCCCTCAGTGGCGGTACTCTGTCTCAACTATCGTAGAACTAGTAGGGATACGGTAGTACACTTTCTACCTCCCTTGACGTAGGGGGACTACTCTAAGCTATGCGTTTCCACCCCCTAATGTGGGTTACGCCTTCACACTGCCCTTGACGGACAGCGGGACTACTGACTACGGGTCTTCTTCGACACAACCCCTTGCCGTAAAGGGGACGAGACTAAAGGCGTCGTCTCGTAAACGAAGTGAAAAGAAGAAAACAAAGCTCCTTAACCCTGGAGTCCGGGTATGCGTTGCCCTATATGCCTGGGCGCAAGCGGAGTAAGGGAGTATTGGGAATCGAGTTCAAGTGTAACGCTTATAATCACAAGGACTATACTCGGTTACTCCTGACTGATATAGAGTAGAGGACTTAGGGAAAGAGTTAATGCGCAAGAGCACAAATGAACTCGATTGGAGTGTCTACGACAAGAGAGGCGGTATTTATACTACTAAGAGTGTTTGTACCGTGGAACGTCGTAGAACAAACCAAACAAGCGAGAGATAAACGCTATTGGCTGCAGCGCTCCACGCTGAGTCAATGCGGCTATGCTGACAAACCAGCTGACTAAGTAAAGCGTCTATGAGCGCGTCTAAGTAACCCTAACCAGAGAGTGGATAAATAAGGAGAAGTACGCTAAGACTACGCTACAACAAGTAGTGAAAAAGTACAGGCCGTTACACTCGCTCCTTATGATGGTACTTATGTTCACCATCCCTACGGTGGAACTGTCCACCCTTCCTTCCAGCATCAGCGCCTTTTGGCGCAAAGTTCGCCTTACGTCGATATAACGTATTTCCTTTCTGGAAGTACTTATAATTGTCCTTGTTCATGGAGCTACCTGCACTCCTGTTTCCATGTGGGTGTGAGCCACTTCGTCCCTGGGAGGTCTTCCCTCCAGAGCCGGCATGGCTCGTTCTCATATGCATATTCACTGCTTTCTGCGCAGTCTCCATGCACCTTACTTCTTCGAGGATCTCCTCAATTGTTGAATGCTCTGCGGATATTCCGCGAGCTTCGAATATCGATTTAATTATAGAGTGCGGTAGCCCCCGCAAGAACTTCCTCCTGAACAAGTAGTCGTCCGGAGGCTGCACCATTCGGTGCGCACGACGCTTCAAGTCGTTATAATACGCAAGGGCCCCCTTGTCATATTCGAACCTCGTTCGATCATACTCGTCGGCAGCGTTCTGCGCCGACGCCTCGTGGACAAATCGCTTGAATAGTCCACATATGAGTTCTTCGAAAGTCCAGTGAGGTACTTGTCGATTCGGGGAGTTGACCTCTTGGTCATACCATTGGGAGGCTAGACCCTCCAAGTACAACCCAGTGTACAATACGCGATCTTCATCGCGATCAGGGCCGGTGACCTTGAATGTACGAAAGTACTTTAATATCTGGCCCAGCCAGTCGTCGAACTTATCCAGGTCATCCTGGCCTCCGTACTTCCCGGGCTTAGGCAGGTTCATTGCCTTCACTTCAGGTCCAACCTGTCCCGTCGGTAACCCGACTTGCTCCCAGATACGCTGTGCGTATTTGTTTTGCATAAAATCCATGTACCTCGTATTACCTGGGGTGAATCCCCTCAGATAGTTCGGTCGGTTTCCCTGGACGACATGTCGTCCCCCAACTATGGGAATCCTCCCATATCCTCGAGGATCGTCCTCATCCTCTTCATCCGGGTCGTCACCACCAGGGGGTCCTCCTCCTGGAGGGCCACCGTCAGGGGGACCACCCCCAGGGAATTCTTGACCAGGGATATTCCTCCCATAATTGTTTCGTTCGGGGGGACCGCCTCCATCTTCATCTCTTCCAGGAGGTCTACCTCCATGTTCGTTTCGGCCGTACTGATTCTCGGCCACTTCGTCTCTGTTATTTCCTCCAGGGGTATTATCCCTGTTTTCTCCGGCAGCATTTCTGGCTGCAATAGTACGATCTCGGGCCATCTGGTGGAGTATCGCGGTTCCCCGCTCGTTTCCAAACATCTGTCGGATTATATCCGAGTCTCGCCTCGAGAAATATGCAGGGCAGTCGGGCATGTTAGGGGCGAATCCGCCCCTCCTGCCGAGAGCATCAGCTCTCTCGAATGGGAGGTTTTCCCTCCTTACTGGCATTCCTGGCCAGAAATGAGGGATTGTCTCCTCTCTTTTAATCACAGGTTCGACGTCCGGAGTAGTCGTCCTGCTTGCACTTTTGGCGGCGAGTGCCCACCTATACCTTTCTAATTCTTCTGCGTGGTGCACGCCAGGGTTCACCCCATGATTGTCGAAACCTTCAGGGCCATACCCATATTCCAGCCATTGTTGCTGCAGATTCTCGAGAAAGTCATTCATAGCCTCGAAGGCCATGCGAGGGTCGATTGGGGCATCCCTCTCACTCGTCTCTCTCCTCGAAGGCTCCTTGCCTTCTTCGAATATCTCAATTGGAGGACTCTGAGTCCTTCGTACTAACACGGGGTCGGAAGACATTCATGAGTTATCTAGCTCAGTGCGCTGAGGAGTAAGGGGACTCATCGAGTCTCTGGCTGCCTCATTCCCCTCTCTCGCAGCTCGTTCGATGCTGCTCCCCAAAGTCGTTGAGGTATTCAACCCTCCGGGCATATGCGCACCCGGCGCTACAGATCCAGGCTGTCTGGCGCTCGTCTCTTGGGAGGCGCTTCCGGCCGGCGGCTGCCTGTCCTCCGTGTTCCCATCATTTCTTTGGACCTCAGATGGTCCCTTTTGCTTTCGACGACTATTGTCGTCCAGAGGGGGATCCCCTCCGTCGGGCGGCTTGCTCTGGCCCGACTTTACTGCGCGAGCATATGCACGGGTAGCCGTGCGGCTCATTGCGAATACTTTGATGACAGTTCAAAAAATTGTAAGGTTGTGTTGCCTTAGTTCACACCCGCAAACTGTACCGTATGGTATTCGCAGTGTAAAATTTAAGACAATGATGTCCTTAAAGTCACTACGACGACTTTTTATATACTAGACATGCAGGCATGTGATACCGGAGTATCACATGCCTGCGGATGATTACAGACATCTAAATTAGGGCACGGCCCCTAACATCAAGGGTGAGTCATGGCTGTGACGACGAAGGTAGGCCTTGAGAGTGGAAAAAGCTTGTTCGATAGGGTTATAATCCGGCAAGTAAGCGGGGAGATAAAAAACTTTGCAAACTAGAAAATGGTGAGTACGACAGTGTCTTTTCAGAATGGATACCACTTACGATTATCCTCTTTGACTAAACGCCGAACTTCTTCACCATGGTGGATGCGGCAATTGTCCATAACTAGGACACTGCGAGGGCCGGGGTAGGGGTTTGTGAATGGCATCTAGTCATAAAATGTAGCGACGGAATAGGGAAAAAAAGCTGCTGTACTCACAACCTGCTCTTTGAGGAACTTGACAAACCGCTCAGTATCGACCGGACCCTCAATGATGTCGTATGCGATAATTCCGTCGAGAGTGAGTGCGGGAAGGATAGAATAACGTGTACCACGGATGAAGGGCCTCCGAGCTACGCAGCGAAGGCCTCGGTGTGAGCGTCCATACCTCCTGGATATAGTGCATTCGTCCCTCGCAGCCTCATCGATGAAAACCAACATGTTCGAGTCAGGAACCCCCCCAGCAACCCGACCCACAAATGCCGCACGCAGTAACTCGTTACGCTCCGAGGCACGGGAAGAGACAAGCTTGTGGGTGATGCCTAGATGTTGGAGGGTGCAGGAGAGAGTCGAGAGCGTGGTCTGAACATTCCGTTTGAGTAGCAGCTTGTTGCGCAACTTGTCAAGGTAGATTGAACTCCGATGATGGATTACAGCAGAGAGGAAGGCATGGTCAGCATGACCAAGAGAACGAGGGCGGCCCACTGTGCACGAGTACTTGTGGGGGTTTGAGACGCTGCCAGATCGCTGATACTGGCTGAGAACTTTATAGACCAGGGATTTACTGAGGCCGAGTAAATGACAGATGGTTTTGACGGAGTAACCTTCATGATAAAGGATTGGAATCCGAGTCTTCAGGTCGTCTGAGGTGGTCTTCGGCATGGCGAGATATCTTGCCAGTCAGCTGCACAAGTTCGTTCAACACAGTGTATTTTGATGTATTTGGAGTAATAGTACAGAATAGTAACACTGGCTAGTAGTGACTAGGGCTACTTCCGGGGTCCTCCCTCGGCAACTCCCTGAGTGCGAAACTGATTTTTGGGTTTTCCACAGACTTTTGCAAACAGCTGTAAAGTGGTCTTCGAGAATTGTGAGCGCGAGCCCGTGGTCGCCATCCTGAATGGTCGTTGTCCGACGCCAGCTTTGACCCGATTCAAGACGTCATCGTTCATGCTGCAAGTATATCGCGGAACGGTCACAAACCCACGTGTAATATAATTCCGCGACAAACCTTGTCCACTCCAATGGTTCCAGAAAAGATGGCCGTCCCCTGGTACCTTGATTTTTCCGAACCAACTGCATCACATGCTGGACCACCTCGTCGAAACCTTCTGTTTATGCAAAAATGCCGAGCAATTGTCAGTGCGGTCCATGTTGTTTGTCAACCACTTCTTTACAAGAACGCGAAGGTAACATATATAATAAGGGACGCAGTAGATATCTGATGTGGCTACAAATAGCACTGCCAAGAGTACAGTCGTAAGTGCACGAATGTGGCTCATGATAACTTGTATCTAGATAGCCATAAGATCAGTCCTGAAGTACCAAATGAGGGGACAAGGATGGAGTCTTGAAAGGCGGATGGAGGGTAACGACTATATTACATACTGCTGTAGATCCATGCACCATGCAAAAGATGAGCCAAGAGAAGAAGCGTCCCGCGGCGCCGCAGTAAAAAATCCCAATGTGCGTGTTCGCAGCTCGGGGGTAAATCGTTCACCGTTCGGGCAGTGAGATTAATTCTGGACTTGACTTATCGGGAGAGTCCGGTTCCGAGGAAGCGATGATGGTACCGTCAGGGTCGAGGCTGGGATCGGGATCCACTTGCAAGTGCGACGAGTTGTCTTCAATGTTCTCCTGGTCTCCGTCATTCAGAGGACGTGGGGATGGAGAAACGAGGCGCTCAAAGGGATCATAATCGATAGAGTTGTCGGTATGGCGATCTCTGAACGAACTTCCCCGGAAACCAGAACGGGAGGAGGACACTCTATCCGCGAAGAACATAAAGAAATAACGCGACGAAGGTCTCGCAGGTAGACCGTGCCAGTACCTTGGACCCTCTGGGCATATGGGAGGCGCGGATGAACTATTCGAGGAAAAAAGTCCTGCAGAAGCAGCTTCACATGGTTTGTGTCGCGTGCCTAGCGGATTCCCGCTAAAGAGGATCGTATCAGCGCTGAATACGTCGAACACATAATGAATAACGATTCACCATATAGCACAACCGACCGGTTCTCTGACGCATCCGCAGGGACTGCGTATTACCCTGACAGTGGAGGGTCGGTCAAAATACGAAGGATCTATGGGTATGACCGCAGAAGTAGCTTCGTGTTTGCCAACCCATACGCTGGTGCGCTCGCGCCGCCAAGCGCGAAGATGAACAACAGCACCACAACCATTTGTATGGCGAGCGTCTCGCCGCCGAGGTGCTCTTGCAGCGACAGAAGAGGGTAAAGGAGAAGCTGGTTCATAAGGGCCTCTTCCCACTGTCAACTCTAGCGTTGGATCTTCTCTACCGCAGTATAGAACGTGGTCACAGGGATCTGGATCTGAAATGAACCTAACTTCCGCAGAGAGAGATGCGGTATCATCGGCTTGCTCCCATGTCTGCGTATCGTCGTCGTCGTCATCCTCTGTAGGTTCTACCCAGGATGGGGAAGCCGGTGTTATGATAGTCGGAGGCGACGTACGACCACTTTCATGACGCTGAGAGTGCAACGCATTGTGGTCGAGCCTCATTGCACCCCTCCTCCTCAGACGAGATGCTTCGCCGGTACGTAGCAGATCCGAGAGAACTATCGAATCATCGACATCTGTCAATTGAACCGAATCCAGTGGTTCTGGAGGTGGAGACGATGCTCGGTCTGGTCTGTAAAGAAGAGGCATCGTGTGACGAAGATGGTGGGTGTTACTGTGCAAGAAGGGCCCAGCGTCCTTGCGGGGAATATCACACTGTGATTACGTCAGCCCACCGACGTGTTGATAGCCACCCCCCAAAAAGAGGGCTTCACAGAGGAATACCGAGTCATCTTGCCAGTCTTGTTCTGACGGTGCGAACGGTGGTGGATCTGGTACGAGTTGAGTTTTCTCGCCGTTGACATCGACTAGGCCATCCCTGAATCTCAAGCTTGAGATCGTTTTCTCGAGTGTCCCCAGTGACATCATCATTGGCTCCAACGTCGTGTTTATGTAAACCAGTTCAGCCCAACGCAAAATTGGCCCAGATCACTGGCCAGTTTTTCATTGAATGTTATCGGCACTGTACTTCGACGAACTCCCCGCCCCACAGGCAGTTACTCATATGTACAACCTGCAAGCTGACACAGCCTGGTAGGCGCCTTTGCTAAACTTGGCAGCAACGTGCGAGGTGCCAGCATTATGGCATAGCAGTTTGAAACGTGCTCGGCCCCAACTCGTTCAGCAGCTTTTCCAGAGACCACGTCCTTCTCACAGAGACGATGCACGTCAAGGACAGTCAGCTAACTGAACCTCTCCCTTTATTTGGTGAACCCATCCTCGATCGGAGCCATGCAAATCACAGGCGGCGATTTCTGCGGTGTGCCTTTCTTGTAGTGCTAGGGGTCATCCTATCGGCCAGTTACTTCCAATACGGGCGCTGGCATTCCTGTCCTAGCCCACCTCTCGTCTTCGAAGATGTCGCTCCAGTTCCTCCAGAGGCTTTTCAGCGCACCTGGGCTGCCTATTCACCCTATTTCCCTGCCGCACAGTACGAGTCTCCTCCAGACAATTGCATTATCACGCAGGTACGCTCTCCGTGTCCGTGACTCGTCAACGTTCGTTCAATCTTTTTCCCAAAGGTGAACCTGGTACGTCGTTGTCATAGTTACCCATAACATCGTGTACTTATCGCCACCGATATATAGCTCCAAAGACACGGTGCCAGATACCCCACCGGCGGTCAGACGATTAGGATTCAAGCTCCCCTCCAGAAACTACGTGGAGTCCGTACTTATTCGAACTCTTCCTTTGACTTCTTGCGCTACTTTGAGTGGGATCTCGGCGTGAGCGATATGATATCCTTGGGGATCCAACAGTAGGGCTATTTCGTGCTGTACCCGCTGTTGTCCTTCTCTCCCTCTAAGTGATCAACCCTCTTCAGGACGTTCGAGTCCGGTATAGAGCACTATGCCAGATACCGACACCTATTTTCGAGTGATCGCTTACCATTTGTGAGGGCGTCAGGTAGCGACCGTGTTATCAAGTCTGCTGAGATATGGGCCGATGGTGTGTATATCTCTCTCACTTGTTTCCCTTTCTCTCACGCAATCCGTAAGCAATTGCTTTTGCAAGTAACGACGTATACCATCCGAAAACCTCCGTGATCCTTCCCGAAGTAGATGGTGTAAGTGCATTTCTAGTTTGACACGGCCATCACACTACAACCCTCAGTTTTTCATACGTTCTAGGCAAACAATACACTAGACGATTCCATGTGCCCCAACGCACACAGCTTGACAGAAGTACCAGATGCATGGCGTGACACTTTTGCCCCCGCCATTGCAGCCCGTTTCAACAAAGCAGCTCCAGGCGCAGACCTCGACGCTGAGGATGTCGTCAATCTCATGCCCCTCTGCGCATTTGAGACGATTTTCCATAGGGCAACTAGCCCGCTCTGTAACCTCTTCGCTTTTGAGGAATTCGAAGCACATGAGTACTATAGCGACTTGTCAAGATATTACAAGACGGGGTGCGTGTCCTGACCTGTTCCCGTCTTCGTTTTATGATTAAACCACATACTGTGTTACCAAACAACAGGCACGGTAACCCTCTTGGCCCAATCCAAGGCGTGGGCTACGTCAATGAACTCCTTGCACGTTTAACCTCCCAACCCGTTCAGGACCATACACAAACTAACTCTACATTGGATTCTTCGCCCGACACTTTCCCTCTCAACAGGACGTTCTATGCGGATTTTTCGCACGACAATCAGATGGTTGCAATTTACAGTGCATTGGGCTTGTTCCAACGTGAGGATGGTAGAGCGCCGAGTGCGGAAGAAATGAATCCGGGGAGAAGGTGGCGAATTTCGAGAATGACACCGTTCTCAGCTAGGATGGTCGTCGAAAAGTTGACGTGCGACGATGGAAGCGACGAGGAAAGGGAGTATGTCAGGATTCTCGTCAACGATGCGGTGCAACCATTGACGTTTTGTGGAGCGGGAGCGGATGGGGTATGTGCTCTGGATGATTTTGTTGAAAGTCAGGCGTATGCAAGGGGCAACGGAAATGGCGATTGGTCGAAGTGTTTTGAATTAGATTAGAACGAGTCCACAGTACTGTTATGCAACGAGCAATGCACAATTTTTACAAACCTTCGATTAACTTCACAACACTTTTGGAGCTCGTTCTTGGACAGTATAACGGGGCAGGTCTTGGCTACGAGCTCCTGCCAAAAAAAACTAGACAATCTCCAATAAAATGCGTGAACAAGATTTTGCATTACCCGTCCATACAGGCTTCATTGCAAGGACTACTTTAATGGTGCTTATGTAATTTACAGCGACAGGAGTAGTCACTCTGGCTGGCGATTTGAGCCTTTCAATCAGGCATGCATAACTAAAAGAACACAAAAGGAACCCATAACGCTTTGCTCTTTTCCGTCTGGCTCCTACCCGTTTCCAGCGCTCGTCATCATCTTGGGCGCTCGCCATCGCGGGTGCGGCGGGGGTACGTCGATGGAACTGGACCACGCTTGGTAAATGGCCCGTACCTCGTTCTGGATATGGTTCGTTAGTTACTACAGTGGGCTTGGTATCGCTCAAGGAAACGGGGGACAAACTAATTCAAGTGCCACATCGTAAAAAGCAACGCAGCGAAGCTGTGTGCTTGTTAACGTGGGAATGGGATTCCGGGCAGTCGTCACGCTTACCGAGGCAACCACATATATGTAATTGGACGGTGTGTCATTTTCGGTGAAATGATCAGTGCTACCAAGTGCTAACCGATGGTAGCGAGCGGTTCTGACTGGTTTTGATGACAGCTCGTCCATCTCATCTAGTAGCACATGGCACCAAAACTGAAGTTCGACCTGGGATGATTCAGTAAGGATCCATAGACCAGTGACAAGTGAGTACCTCGTGGTCATTGGAAGTTAAAGCGGAAATTTGAGCGGAGTTTTCTAATCGACCATTGACATAGAGGTGCGCCTGGAGTTGCTGTAGGTCTTGAACAAAAGCCACGACGAATGGTTGTTCCCCAACGGTTACAGAGCTATGAAGATTGGTGGCCAAGTAATTGCCATATGAGCACGTGGCCGCTACGGGGTTTGCGGTAAAGAGTATCTTCGACTGGTGTGCACACAGGGCTACTTGCCCCTCGAAGGGGTGACCCGGTGTTATTTTCGCCATGAAGACAACGCTAAAGGGTTTTCTAGCATCTAAGACTTGTGTACCATCCACAACGGTTTCATATGGCAAGCTATTTCATGGAAGATTGTCAATGACTACTTGATGTCAGGGATGTTGAAATGATTACACACTCGCTCAACACTCTGATCAAATCCGGGAGGGCAAGTTCATGGACTGGATTTGGCTTTTCGCCCAATCGCCAAGACACCTTCCCACTATCGTCAATCTCGCCCACATAGTAGGTGGGTTTCTTCAACTGCAAGTCAGAAAAGAATTCCCCTCCCGGCAACTTCTCCACTTCAGAGAGATCCTCGGTATAGAGGATATGAGTGGGTTGCTTGTTGTATTTGCGAAGCAGAGCTAGGATGCGGATCACAGCGAGATCGGCGCCGGCAAGACAGAGTGGTGTCATGATGAATAGATGCACGATGAATTGAGAGTAAAGGGTACGGGAGATATCAACAACAGTGCTCAGTGGTCCCCCGTCACCGAGTCGTCCGCCAGCTTCACGCTGAATGTCGCTGACGAAGAACTGGAAATCCTGGAAAGCTGGCTCTAGGAAAGAAAGAGGCTCAACCTCGGCATACCCGCGTTCTCCGTGACCCTGTTGCGGATTTTTGTGCGAATCACCAGTATAAAACCCGTACAGATGTTCGGCCCTATCCAACAACGAGTGGCGCTCGGTGGACGGCAAAGAACCAGGTAGGTCGGTACTCTTCTTGGACCCCGAATCAGTGGAGTGTCGATGCTCCTCAGGCTTAGGATTAGGAGAGCCACGAGGGAACATGTCTACGTCTGATTTCCCTGTCGCCATCATGTCACTGAGGAATTGTGCGAGCTTCTGTAGAAGGCCGCCGTAGACTCTACCGAATCTTTCGGAAGAGCAAAGCACGCAGTCCTTGAGCTTGGGAATAAAATCCCCCAGTACGCCAGTCCCGTCGACGAGTACACAAAATCGACTGCGAACATCCTCGAGGCGTGAGAAGGTCTCGAAAACGTCATTGATAGGTGACTGGCATAGCCGGTGTACAGAGACGGCTGGAGAGCCGTTGAGAATGGAATTCGGAATGGGTTGCAGGGTGACTGAAATAGGGACGCCTTTCGGCGCCCCATTTTCGGGGTTGCCTAGGAGGAGCTTGGCCGCACGAGGAATAAGATCAAGCACGTCTACGGGTTTGTCAGGTACAGTGTCGAGTTCGACATCGCCATGCACCTAGAAGTTTACTGGTTATTCGCGGAGGGACATCAGAGGATGACACTTACAACCAAATCAAACTTGGAGTCCATGCCCTTAAACTGATCCTTGATCTTGGCTTCGGCTTTGCCTTTGAGAGAAACCGCCCCTTTGAGCTTCTCGAGTTCGAGCCCAAGTTTACCTTCGATACTCTCTTCATTCGTCACCTCCGTAGCCCTCTCCGTCATGTTAATGATAAGGTTGCCCCCATAGACGATAGAGGACACGAAATGGGTTGCACGATTCTCCGCGATGTAGTCTTCCTTCACCATGTCGAGAACGTTGATGGACAACGCATCCTCGGCGAACAATAATCGACGTTCCTCTGTCCGCACCTTGAGCGCCAGAATCCATGACCGTGCCTGACTATTGCTCTTGGCATCGTTTAGGTAGGATGCAGAACCCTCAACCTTGACGAGATCGCTAAGAATCCCGAGGGAGAGGTTTGCCTGAATATCGAGAAGATTTGCTTTCTTCTCGAGCGAATTAGAAAGGGACAGCGTCAAGTCGGTTTGTTTGATATTCGTAACGGCAAATTTAATGGCTCTTTCGGCATAGAGTTGGACACCGAGGAAGCCACTCGTGCGCTCGTCGAAGAGCTCACCGAGTCGGACAGCACAACCAAGAGTAGGTCTCTGGAAGACTGTCGGAGGACCTTTTGAGGCGGAGGGTAGACCGGACGACATTGGAATGGGATGTGGCCAAGGGTGAATGCATGGCGCGGGTGGATGGGGTGGCTTGTATATGGTGTCGTGCTCCCTCAGAATCTGCTACTCGCATCGGAACACCTGGGTGGGGTGGGTGGCCCATGACGTCAGTAACCAAGACTTCGTTATCGGCCGTTGGAGCACTTGGGTTGATATTGCCATTAAGAAGGATGGAGCGGTTTGCATAGTTTTTCCAGAATCTTGATACTTCCATCAGAACATGACTTCGTCAGGAATCAGGACTCTGCTATCGCGATCGCGACATCACCACGAGCTGGATGGAGCGATAGTTTTTGTTTGCATAGTTTCTCGAGAATCTGATTAGTACTTCAATGCAAACAAGACATGCCTCCGCTTCGCTCCGGCGGTCTTTTTGGCCGCGGTTGACGCATACAGTTTTTGGTATGAAATAAAGGAGTTCATTGATGATAGTGATGACTAGTGATAGTACTTGACATTTGGGTCAATCGGGCATGGCATGGCAAACGGGATTACAATCGGTCCCATGCCAGGCTCCCATGACCACACGCCGATTTATGATAACCACTTTACAGGATTTCTATGATGCAAGTGTCCCGATTGCGGTAGCAGAGTCCTGATTCCTGACGACGTCATGTTCTGATGGAAGTATCAAGATTCTGGAAAAACTATGCAAACCGCTCCATCCTTCTTAATGGCAATATCAACCCAAGTGCTCCAACGGCCGATAACGAAGTCTTGGTTACTGACGTCATGGGCCACCCACCCCACCCAGGTGTTCCGATGCGAGTAGCAGATTCTGAGGGAGCACGACACCATATACAAGCCACCCCATCCACCCGCGCCATGCATTCACCCTTGGCCACATCCCATTCCAATGTCGTCCGGTCTACGTCCCTCCGCCTCAGAAGGTTCTCCGACAGTCTTCCAGAGACCTACTCTTGGTTGTGCTGTCCGACTCGGTGAGCTCTTCGACGAGCGCACAAGTCGCTTCCTCGGTGTCCAACTCTACAAAGAAATGTCTACCGAACCGTCTACTGAAACGTCTTCCGTTACCCCTCTCAACCACAGTGACCTGACACTGTCCCTTTCTAATTCGCTCGAGAAGAAAACGACTCTCCTTGATATTCAGGCAAACCTCTCCCTCGAAGTTCTTAGCGGTCTCGTCAAGGTTGAGGGTTCTGCATCCTACCTAAACAATGCCAAGAATAACACTCAAGCACGGTCGTGGACCCTGGTGCTTAAGATGCGGACAGAGGAACGTCGATTATTGTTCGCCGAGGATGCGTTGTCCATCAACGTTCTCGACATGGTGAAGGAAGACTACATCGCGGAGAATCGTGCAACCCATTTCGTGTCCTCTATCGTCTATGGGGGCAACCTTATCATTAACATGACGGAGAGGGCCACGGACGTGACGAAAAAAGAGAGTATCGAAGGTAAACTTGGGCTCGAACTCGAGAAGCTCAAAGGGGCGATTTCTCTCAAAGGCAAAGCCGAAGCCAAGATCAAGGATCAGTTTGAGGGCATGGACTCCAAGTTTGATTTGGTTGTAAGTGGTCATCATCCATGATCCAATGTCCCTTCGTGTAGGAACAAACAATGATTTTTTAGGTGCATGGCGATGTCGAACTCGAGAGTGTTCCCGTCAAAGCCACAGACGTCCTTGACGTCATTCCTCATGCGGCCAAGCTCCTCACGGGTGACCCCAAAAACGGCGCGCCTAAAGGCGTCCCTATCTCTGTCACCCTGCAACCCATTCCAAAGACCATCCTCAAAGGTGTTCGGACTGTCGTCTATCGGATAAACCAGCTGTTTATCAACACGGCTTTGGAGAGTTTCTCGCAGCTTGAAGACGTTCGCAATCGATTCCGTGTGCTCATTGATAGGACTGGAGTTTACGAGATCTTTATTCCCCAGCTCGCACAGCGCGTACTTCGCTCTTCGCGTGCATTTAGTAGAAGCTATGTCGACATTCTACTGAAGCTTTCCCAATTCCTCAGGGAAATGATGACAACGGGGAAGTCAGACGTAGATATGTCCATTCCGTATTCCTCCGGTTTCAAGGCCGGGGAGGACCAGGGTCGGCCTGGTGGCGCAGCATCACGGGGAGACGGTGAAGAACAGCTCACCAATTTAGGGCCGAAGGACGTCAGAGAGGGACAATTCACTGGTTTCGAGAGGAGGGTTAACCGTTCGAGTAGTGTGCCACCCACTAAGGATCAGTCAGTGTTGTACCAGGCGAGATCGCTGCTCCGAGCGCCTACCGCGATCTTGCACCACACCCAAGATAGCCGTGCAGACGCGCAGGCCGTGGACGACCATGACGGGCGGATGTCCTTTCAGGCGCGTGTCAAACTCCTCGAGGATGCTGTTCTAGAATTCCAGCACTTCATCCGCGTTGTCCGCGATGTACCGGCGGGCCCGGCTGTGAATGGGAAGGTGCCACCTTCGAACTTGTCTACTTTCGGAGATGTTCGCAGGGCCCCTCGCTCCCAGAGCACCATTCATTTGTTCCTCATGACTTCATTGAAGAAACACGGTGACGACCCTGTTTCTCGCTTTCTGGCGCTGCTTCGCAAGTATAAGGACGGGGACCCCAAGTCGCGTTACCTGCTTTATGTGGAAGATAGCTCTGTCCTTACCACGAAGTTGCCGAATGGTAAAGCATTTTCCGGGCTGAAAACCCCCTCTTATTATGTTGGGAGTGTCGATGACAGGGGGGTATTGTCGTGGAGGCTCATTGCTCCTGATTCTAATGGAAAATATCCGTGAGCATGGGTTTACTCTTGACCGATAGATTGCTAATGATTCATCCGCGCCTCCGCTATTTAGCTGACTACCTTGATGTACCTAAGCCTCCGGCCAATCGTGTCTCGAGTGCTGCTGATGACGTCGATGAGTGGGAAGACGCGAAGTACTTACATGAATGACCTCTCACTTGGAAAATGTTAACCGGTCACGGTTACTTCCCAAAATGTATCTTGTAGTTTACTCCTGTATAAACGCACCATAGCTACGGTCTTTGACGAACTCGCATTAATGATGTTGGTACGGAAATCTTGACGTTACATGGGACAAACGATGACTACCAGGCGCAGCAGTGACCGATTGTCTAATCGAAGCACGCTACAACCGTGCGAACGGATGATCTATGTATACACCTTTTTCCGCAACTAATGAAGTACTCGCAACACTCAGTCGACCAATTTCCATATGACAAGTCGCCGACAGAGTACTCTTAGTCGACCTTTTGTGAAGAGAACGATGGTCAAGGAACGTTCAAGAAATGACGTCTTTCCGATGAGCCAATGCATACCTAGCGTCAGCAGCTCGAGAGATTCGGTCCTTCTAGTTCACATCAGACATCTCTGATCAGACAGTTGCCAAACAGTCTGCAGCATTGGTGAGATATAGACCAGGCTAAATGGAATCAATAACAATGCTCCTAGATTACTAGGTCGTAGTGTCGTGCTTGCATCACGAACTTGCGGTGGAGCATCCACATGTTCGCCTCTTAGGTGCGTCCGCACAGTGGCATCAACAATATATGCCAGCCAACCACTTGGACATGGCTCTCCAGAGATTTGAGGGCGGCATGTTCACATGACTCGGATTGCTGTCCGCCATCGCCACTGTTCTCGATTTGTCAGAAATGAGTCATTATTCCGCGGGTTGCTACGGAAAAGTGGGAGGTGAACGTTGAACAGACAGGACAGTCGAGGACCTCACCGACGAATAAGACCCAGAGAAAGGTATATATCCGTTCCGTTGACTGGAATTTTTATTGACTCCACTCTCGTCGACTTTTCTCCAAAGCGGTATCAGAACGTGACACTGAATGCGTATTCACTTGAAACTTCTGATATCAACGCTAGGGATTTATCATCGCCTCTGTTAGGGAGAAAGTGGCAAAACTCTGAAAATTCAAGGAATTGTCAGTAGCTGGTGACGTCCACGAAGCCGGGTTCGACCAGTAGAAAAGATGGACCCTGATACACTCGAGACGAAAAGCGACAGGCATCTTGCATGGTGTTGGCTTCAACTGAGAGATGATGGAGAGACTGATCAAGCCAAGATTGGCGGATGCGAGTCTCACCGGCACGTGCTCCGTTCGCATGTTTGCTACTAAAGGAGCTCCCGAACCACGTTGATTCAGGTTCCGCTGTATGGCCAGAGGCTTACTCTATATCCTGGTTATCGTGTCGCATTCACAAGACTTCCTTCACTTCGTTTGAATCAATACCACGGACCTGACAATGAAGAAGAAACTCGTACACTACACTGGTGAATTTTAACCTGTGTTTGCCTGAAGAAGGAGAATGAATTTACCAGCTGAAGGCATATCATAAGGAACAAGAGGAAATCGCTTGTATTAAGTGAGCGCACTTGTTTACTCTTCATCATATGCATTGACGTAAGGCCTCGAGGCTCATAGCATCAATCGGAACGTATGCTATGTAGCCTTGTATAACAGGCAGATTCAAAACAGGATAACGGAAGGTTGAAATGCTTAGGCACTCCGATTCCGTTTTGAAGGAAATTTGGAAGCTCCCACCTTCGATCATTCCCTCTCATCGAGGTTATATTCGGTAAACTGGAAAACTAACTGTATCAAGACTTGTCGTCCGGCATCGAGTGAGTGTGACCCCAATCTCACATGACATTACTGACGCAAAATGCGGGCACACCAGCAAGGACTTCCATGTTGCTATCCTAGGCGCAAATGGTGCAGGGGACCGGTACTCCTCCAGCTCATCACACGTGCCCTACGACCACGAAGAAACGGTCTCTAATTGCACTGCTCTGAGACTAGCGAAGCGCTCGCAACACTCAGCCGACCAATTTCTACATGACAAATCGCCAACAGACCTCTTCCAATCGATCTTTCATGAAAGATGGTCAAGTAAACTTTACTTCCCTCCGCGTTACCGTGATCGCAACACTAGTGGCGCCTCTCCGGTGTACCGATGCATGCCTAGCGTCAGGAGGTCGGGTCTCCCTTATTCACGTCAGGCCTGTCCGATCAACCATGGCCTGCAGAATCGGTGGGAGAGAGATCTGGTCAATTGAAATCAATGGCATCGGTCGTGGATTATTATGTCGTAGTGTGGTAGTCACACAGCTTGGGAAGCAGCATCCACACGCCCTCTTCTTAGGTGCGCCTATTCTAGTTCCGTGGCATCGACACATTTTCGATCCGGAGTGTGTCAGATCGGCCGACCAGCCATGACTCCCATAGACACCTTGCCTTGGCCATCAAGGCATTTGAGGGCGGCGTTGTGGTTGTTTCCCACGACTCTCGTGCGTACTTGGCGCGTTCAGTATGAAATGGGTCTGATCTTGCAGGTAGCTGAGTAGTTATGGGAGAAAAAAGACAAGAAAATCAAGGGTCTTACTCGTCTGGGTATCACTGTGTATTATCGAGTGCAAGATGAATCTTATCCAGAAGGATAAAGTATTCACTGCCTCAGCGGCCCAATCAGAATTAGATTGGCCCACATGCCAGGTTTTACTTCGTGAAAGTAAGTATAAACTCATCAGCAGGTATGCTCAGAAGGGAAAAACCTAACCGGAGATCTTCGCCTTATTCCGGTACTCGGCACGTATTGGTGCGCATAACACCAATTTTGTAGGCTGCAGTATGTTGTACGGCACGCTCACGCCTTGCGTAGCCCCACCTATTCCCGGGCATTGCATATATGTACTATCATTATCCTGGAAGGACAGCTGTCGTGGTCAAGCAGCTGTGGATAATCGGTGGTTTGATCAACTGATTGATGGCAACGCCGTTTCCGCGAGGCATGCCCGGAGATCTTGATAACCGGTACGATGATCAGGTCGACTGAGGAGCAATAGTAACTAATCCGGAAAAGACGGACAAGTGTGAGTTTTCCACTGGTTGCAAGTGATGGGAACTCGGTGGGCTCGCTGTGTGCATATCAAAGGGCTTGTGTTCCGGTGACAAGGGTCATGTACAGCAAGGTGAGTCCTGCCTTAGTCGTGTATATGACCCCCAGATGGCTAATAGTTGGTCCCATGACCAAGTCCAGTGTCGCAAATGAATTTGGGTAAAGGGGAATTCTCCCCCACATTTTCCGTAAATTTGTCTCAGAGAACATGCAGTTTTGACCGACCTCACGGCAAGCTCGCAAATCAACCTGGAACGTTGAAGTTGCAGATTCCTGTTTTCAAGTTAATTCTGCATTGACGACCCCGTCAAACGGAGCTGTTTCGACGTCGGGATAAATCGTCGGGGCCAGTAGCTTAAGATATAGCAAGCTCTGACAGCGAGCAGGGGCCCTTTCACCAAGGGGAGATGCATCCGATGCACACGTCAATAGGTTCCCGAAGGCAGGCCCGCAATATGTATATTGCCCTTTGTCGGATCCGGCGGGCGTTGTATGGGGTCGCGCTTCTCCATAGGGCCGTAAATCTGGATCTCTGACTCCACACATCAATCTATGCGAAGGAACGGCGCGCACACTGTTCCAATTCACGGCGGCGCCCGAAGCATTTTCGATGGGTACCCGGAGCCAAGTACCCGTCGCCTCGCTAAAAATCCGGGTTACTCAATTGGTCGTGCAACGGGGGGATCTATGAGTTTTGAAATTCCCGTTGCCCATTTTTTGGCGGCCCGCGGATAAACCAACCAAGCCTGCCGACGGCTTTGGACGTGGAGCCTGTCCTACTGCAGTTATTTCCAGTAAACTGAATCCCGTTGTGGCTCGAGCATCTTTGGCATAGGGATACACTAGGAAGCTCTCGAGAGATTTACATATATTAGGTGTCACTCAATGTAACGGTGCGGAGCCCGTCAGGACCAGTTTTGGTCGGGACCAAGTATCTTGGGTCGAACGGCTGAAGAGCACCACCATATCATCACAAGTATCATTGCTTCTGTGCTTATGTAAAATAGATCGGCGAAGCCTGTCCCCAACGCTGGAGACGGGGACGGATGTCCGCAACAAGATTTAGAACGAAGACATCTGAAATGAAGCTCTTCGCACATCTTCGTCTTCGGGACCGTGAAGAACGAGGACGTTCACACTACTTTGGTTTTGTGCCCATCAAGGTATCCAGCAGAGAAGAGGACCGCAGGCATTATACGTCAATCCATTCTATGGGTGATATTAAACACTCGAACAATAGCGACTTTCGGGTCATATGTATAATTCTCGCTGCAGCCAGCGAAACCAGCTACACCGGCTTCCGCCGAGAACAATTCTTGTACCTAGTAGAACGCACTCCAACAAAAGATGACAGCCATAGGAGAGGTCAGTGTTGGCCGGGTGGGATTACACCTGGCCTTGTGGGGGATAAGGTGCGGGATACGAGTTGTAATTAGGTTGCTGGGGAAGCGGGTTGTTTCCCATCGACTGCGTGTTGGGAGAGTAGTTACTTTGACCTGGAATGAAATTGTCCGGCTGTGGAACACCTGGATACTGTTGTTGTTGGGCACCGGGATACTGCTGTTGTTGGGCGCCGGGATACTGCTGCTGTTGAGGAACACCAGGATACTGTTGTTGAGGAGTGCCAGGATATTGTTGTTGAGGATTGCCAGGATACTGCTGTTGAGCGCCAGGGTATGGTTGTTGAGTAGCGGGGTATGGTTGACTCTGGCCCACAGGGGGGGTTGTTTGCTGCGGGTACGCATTGTATGGCTGTGGCGCACCAGTGGAAGGGTAGCCAGTCGCCGGTGGCGCCTTCTGAAATTCAGGATATTGGGCGTACTGCGGCGCTACCTGCTGGGGGTATGGGGGTTGCGTCATGACTATCGCAGGGTTGGAGGGACCACCGTTAGCAGCTTCTCGAACTGACATGGTCCAGATTCCCCTTCCACGGATAGCGGAGATGATTGCGTATAGAACTAATACGTCGTAATAGAAGAAAACTACAAAGAGAACATCAATCGAGTGATCGCCACGGAGTGGGAAAATAAACTAACCGGCGAAGAAGTTGAGGAAAGCAAAGGCCTCCACCACGGTGACCTCATAGCAAATCTGGTTGGCGGTGGGATCTAAGGTACAGTGAGCTGAATTTCTCTCGAAAGACTCATGGTGACTTGCAATTGTTCAAAATACAACCTTCAGGGAAGAAGAAGGCTCTGTCAACGACAGTGTCCCCTGAAGTTGCAACCCATAAGACCCAGAGGACAACTAGGTTATTTAATATCAGACGGGTTAAAGTCTCAGTCGTCCGGAAAGTGTTTCGCCACGTACGGAACCATATGATCTCAAATATAATCATGGAGGTAAATACGCCGCGTCTGGCGTGCCCGAGAATAAAGCTACGAAACCGATGGTGTCAAAAAGTATTAGCGCCCTAGACGACCGCTTCACTCACAACAATGGCAAGGTCACCACAGTTACGCATGCTGAACCAAGCCCGAAAGCTGCAAAGGACAGGTATGTACTCGAATCCCCACTGGTCAAGTATTCGATATGCGCGCAAATGCCGAGGACCACCAGAGAAAGTAAGGTGACGAGCGCTGCAACATAGATATATTTAAAATGAGCGGATACCCACACACGGCCATAACTCACCGAAAACGATAGTACGGAGTAAAGGAATGATTGCCATTCTGCCCAGGGGACAAGAACGGGAAGTTGGATATAGGGATAGAGAAGTTACAGCGACAGGAAGAAAAAAAAACTGCGCTATCCTGCTATCCGGACTAAATACGCTCCACGTGGTCAGTGGCAGTCGCATCACTCGCCATCGGATGGAGTCTTGGACCAATCAGCAGCCAAGTAAGTACAAGCATCGCTTGGCAGCAACCAGTTCGGATTCATTTATCTAACTGTTGACATGAGTAAAGCAACCGACAGCATGCGACGATCGCACTCTTGCACGACGGGTCAAGATTAGGATGCAGTCATTCTGCAGTAGTAGTACCGCCCGTTCTTGCAGCTTTGTAAAATATCCTCCATTAAAGTCTACAGTAAGTTTCGGTGTTTGAGCCTCAAAGAACAACGTGTATAAGAATGGTCTCTTATTAGGTTACCGGATAATGCAACCTACAGCTCTACTGATCAATCCTCCAAGGCTTCCATCACCGCTACGGTATGTAGGATAGTACACCTAACACTCGAGCGGTCGCGAATTTCTGCTTATAATCACATTTTTCGCTGTGGCCAGCAATGCTAGCTACACCGGCCCTCCGCGAAGAAGAGTCCTTGTACCTAGAACAACACAATTCAACAAAAGAGGATCTAAGCCCAAATTCACGCACCCTGGTAACTTCCATGCTGTGGTGGTGATTGACTAGATGGGTTACACCTGGCCTTGTGGGAGATAAGGTCCGGGGTTAGCTTGGTTGTGTTCTGGGGGAAGCGGATTGTTCCCCATCGGTGGCACGTAGTTATTTTGAACTGGACTGGAATTGTTCACCTGTGGGAAACCGGGATACTGCTGTTGGGGGGCGCCAGGATGATACTGTTGACCGACAGGATACTGTTGTTGAGGGATGGCAGAATACTGTTGCTGAGGGATGCCGGAATATTGCTGTTGAGGGATACCAGAATATTGTTGTTGGGAGATCGCAGGATGTTGTTGTGGAGGGAGGCCAGGATGTTGTTGAGGGATGGCAGAATATTGTGGTTGAGGAATGCCGGAATATTGTTGTTGAGGGATGCTGGAATATTGTTGTTGCGGGATACCAGAGTATTGTTGTTGAGGGATGCCAGAATATTGAGGGACACCTGGCATGTTCGGATGTTGCACTATCTGCGGAGGATATGGGGGTTGCATCATGACTATTGCAGGGTTGTAGGGACCACTGTTAGCAGCGTCTCGAACCGACATGGTCCAGATTCCCCGTCCACGGATGGCAGAGATGATGGCATACAGAAACAATACATCGTAATAGAAGAATACTGGGAAGAGACCATCAGGTTAGTCGTCACCACGGAGTGGGAAAATAAAACTAACCAACGAAGAAAATGACGAAAGCAAGTATCTCTTGCACAACAGCCCAGGAGCAGGTCTGGTCAGGGTCTGAGGTGCAGTGAGTAGCATTTCTCAAGAAAGAATAAAGATGACTTGCAAAGATTGAGTTCACAACCGTCAATGATGTTGACTCTGCCGACGATAGTGTCCCATGCAGTTGTGACCCATAAGACCCCGAGGACGACTAATTCAATCAAATACCAGACGAGTTAAACTCTCGGTTGTTCCGGTAAGTGTTTCGCCACCCACGGAACCATACTATCTCAAAAATAACCGTAGAGGTGAACACGCCACGTCTGGTGCGGTCGAGAATAAAGCTATGAAACCAATGGTGTCAAGAAATACCAACGCCTGTGAGGACTGCTCCACTCACAACAACGGCAAGGACATAACAGTTATGCATGCCGCAACAAGCCCCAGGGTTGTAAAGTATGCATTTGGAATAAAAAATATATCGGTCAGCCATTGGAGAAACGCAGAAACGCCGAGGGCCACCAGAGCAAGTAAGGTGAGAAGTGCTGCAGGATAGGCGTACATAAGAAAGAGCGGTAATCCATACTCGGTGATAACTCACTGAAGATGATAGTACGGAGTGTAGGAATAACTGCCATTCCGCCCAAGGGATAAGAACAGGAAATCTGGGTTAGAAAACTCACCGCGACGGGAAGAAGAAACTACTTCAACTCGCGTTATCTGGACTAAATACGTTGCATTATGGAAGGTGGCGGTCCTTTACTTCACCGAGTGGTCGAGTTGGCGTTGCTTCGTAGCAACCAGTTTGATGAACGTTAGCGTGGGCGCGGTAATTGACACGAGTAGGGCAACCAACAGAATACGACACCTAGCTGGGGCCAGCTTAGCTTAGGATGCAGCATCCAGCTTGTTTCAGTAAGCCCCTTTTTCATGCACAACATCTTCTACTCAGATCTATGGCAAGAGATGGGATTGCGGAGTGTGCGAAAAAAGTCCCGAGTACATACATGTGGGCAGCCCAATATGCGCAGGAACAGTTGCTTATTAGGTAATAACCAAGGGCATCTATTGTCGCATCAATTCACTCAAGCCCAGTAGTTACTGGCAACGGAATGTCTACTGTAATTTCTTCGGACTGGACGAAAATCACTACTCTCCTAGGACGATCCACTTCGTTCCACCGACTACGCTGCACAAGCTTGAACGTACGGAAAGACCCAAATTTGTGGGAAATGCCATTACATAATGTTCAACATTTACACCTGTGATTACATAATAATGCATCTGATTTCGCCATCATTCATTTCGTGGCCCCCGTCCTTCTAAGTTGACTGCTACAACACTGTCCATGATGCATGACACCTCTCATCCACAGTACATCAGAGCTGTCGGAACACGAAAGAGCACCTTGTTTTAATCCCGTATCAGTGGGTCTTCATTTGGCGCGTCTGTCGTACTATCGAACTGAGCGTCTACACAAACACATGACTGATGGTCGGTGTCATCTTTTTTTTTTTGTTGCGACAAAAATGGATATAAGACGTGAATGTTTGGACAGATTGAACCGTACAGGCATTCGTTACAAGATTGGTACGTATATTGCGTGTTTTGGAGCTCCATGACACGGTGACATTCATTGCTGAATCATTTTACCATGTATTCGGTTTGATTCAGATCCGTGACTTGATTGAGTCACTAATTTTTAGGGTGCCAATTATCGTCGGGGAGGCTGAGAGCAGCCAAAATTTCGTCGCCATTCCAATTCCGCACGGCTCTTGTGTGTTATGCTCTCGCAACAGATTGCCAATCCGCGGTAATCCGACACAGTTGACCGTCACTCGAGCGATTTCTGTTCTTCCTTGCCGTTGCAGCACATGGTGGAGAATTCCAGGATGTGTCGGATACTGTAGATGGTTCGACGGCGGACGAGCGCATTTGATATCGATTCATGCCGCCTCTCTCTCGGTTTCCTTCTCAGAATCAAATCTTCTTCCTCTCTCCCCACATGGTGTCGGCACCGAGTTGTAGCTTGTCCCTTGGTTCTCTTTCAACCCGCTCTAGATCTGTTCTTCCTTTCATCATGTGGAATTCTGCCGACCACCGCGAACCACCCGCAAATTTACCTCCTCCGCCGGTACAGGACCCTGCACGGGGGTAACCTGGTGGGATTCGAAATGACCGAGTTTCTTCCCAAGCTACCGTCCAAGTTGAGTGCTTGCACCATTTAAGGACTTGCTTCCTCCATTTCGCACGTGCGATGCCCCTGGGTTTGGCACGTGTGTTATCAAGCACACTTTAAGGTTGCTTAGTCTTCGATATCAAGGGTCTTCTTGCGACGGAAAACGCAGACATCCCCACTCGATAAACGGCGCGACGCGGAGAAGAGTACACACTTCTCACAAAGACTCGGGGTCCTCCACGATCAGCCACGTCTTCTTACCGAAGGCATCATCCTTTATCATATCGCAGGTGCCTGACCAACATGTGAGAAGCGGCGCTCGCACGGCACAACTCCACAGCAGCATGAGATAACAAAGTACTTTTCCGATACGAATCAACTCTCGGCGCTCCAAATCTTGGCCTTGTTTTTCGGTGCAAGTACGTGAACAAACTCATATCAAAGCTTATTCATATTTCCAGCGTCTGTGTGTGAAAGAGATACCGCTTCGTCTCCAATCATCGAAGTACCCCCTCTTGCAGCAAGGCACACAGGAATTCCAATTGCCTCCGCCGTTTTGCACCCCAGAATCAGCATGGATGGCGCATGTAAGGGGTACCGACGGCCTCTGCGTATGATATAGTACATATATACCCACGAGATCAATCACCTAGCGAACAAAAACACATGTTTTATGTCTTTGTACGCGCCCCTTGTAGCGAGTCGCGCGTATATACGAGAACCCCCACACCTTCCCATGCACAGCATGTCTCATCATGACATTGATCAACGCAACGACCCTTGCATGCGACGTCGAAAGACCCTTCTTCGGCCCCGCCGATCTTGCCATTTCGATGTAGCCCTTGCGAAGAGGTTCCTGACACATGTCACGATACGGCTGCGTGAACGCATGTATGTAGAGAGAAAATTGATGGACAGACATCAACTAAACCCTTCCCTACCGTAACCATGCGAGGGGATGTAACAAGTACCCACACACTTGGACATGGAAAAGCAAATCACGGTCAAGCGCTAAAAGGCGGTGTTGCCAGTTTACCGGAACAGGCTTGTCTCGTTTTGCGTGTCTGCATTATGTTGCTCATCATTCGCCCGTAACGTATGTTACGACATGTGTTGAACGTTGGATCCGGGAAAATTAGACGAAAGTTTATCACGACAGCCAGACACGCCAGAGACATGCAGTAGGCAGGTCCCCGTCGATACGGTAATACTAACCACTGAAGGTGGGCGGACTGATCGGCGGACGCAATTGGCTGCAATGACGATCGATTTTATGAGTCAACAGCCGTGATGGTGAGAGGTGGGTGTAGTTAAAAGAAACAAATTCTGATGCATCAAACGTTCGAGAGTGAGTCTAGGCACAAAATTCCTTGAAGACTCCCAAGAAAAACCCACCAAGCCAAGCCAGTCCAGTCCAAACACGCGGCGCACCCGATATGCCGCCGTAACTCAAAGGAAGTAATCTGCAAGAGGCCGCTTTGCTGGTATGGATCGCACGTCCTGTTTTGACGTGACGTTCAGAACCCACGTATCATATCACGCGCGAAAGAAAAAGAGTGAAAAAGGGAAAGAAAAAACTTAGAGACTCAAAGCTACTCAGCAATATTAAAACTGAGTGTCAAGCAGCGCCACTGGCCGACAAGCCGCATAACACCGTTTGGAAAAGCCAAGGAACAGACAGGAGAAAAAAGGTAAACAGCGGCCACTGTGTCGGGGGTAGGCCAGAGAAAAACCAAGACGAACAGAACTTTAAAAAAACCGAACGACAGGATGGACTTACCGAAGGCGCATGCGTGAAAACCTTGTACTCTTGCGCGAGGTGCTCGTCCAGCTCGAGTATTGAAGCTACATTTCCACATCTATCCATTTCAAATGACCATATCACCCATTTCAAGCCCAGGAGAATATCCAGTGAGCGCTCCGGGAAGGCACGACCCTTGTCCACGACCTACCGATAGCAATAATTCGGTGCGCTCCAAACCGTTACGATCGTCCCATCAAACATGAGTTTGTACCCCTCCATAGCCAGCTGGTGCGCCCGGGCAATGAGGTCGATCGCATTCTGGTGTGCAAATGCTTTGGTAATGTCCGACCCGAACAAAAAACCAGCTCCCCGTGGTGATATTCCCCATCCCGATATTTCTAGCGTGTGGTGTTCGGTGGACGCGCACACGAGGGAGTCAGACCATCAAGGCGAAATGGGAAAGAGGGGCCTACCGTCTGGATCAGACCACAGTAAGTCACACATCGGCCCGTCGTGCGGGACCTCCTGTTTTCGATCAATCGCTCGAATCTAGAAATACGATAGCCGATTAGTATGGCGCATTTGACCCACATAGCCCGTCTCCCGTCACCATGGCCGATGGTCACACCGTCCACGGCGCTTCAGACCTCAAGTCCTATGGACGCGCAACGGCGCAAACCTCGCCGTACACCGTACACACACCTACTCACCTGATCGATCGATTGCAAGTTTGGGCTCAATCCGCCATGCACACAGAATACCCTTCCGTCCACAATCGCAGCAAGCGCAAGATAATCAAATACCTCGCAACACCACCTCCACACGTTTGTGCTTCCGTACTTGCGCACGCATTCGTCGTAAAACCCGTACACTTGGGTGATCTGCCGTGATTCGTGATTCCCGCGGATAAGCGTGATCCGGTCGGGATAGCGAACTTTAAGTGCAAGCAGCAAAAGAAACGTTTCGACGCTGTAAAAGCCACGGTCTACAAAGTCACCTGACAAGATGACACAATAGGTTAACGAGTTGTCTCGTGATCCGATATCATGGAGCACAAGGCGTGCTAGTGTAGACACGACCGGACCGAAGTTGACCTACCCATGAAAAGATAATTCGTTTCCGGACAAAACCCGCCCACTTTAAAGAGTTCCATGAGGTCATAAAACTGGCCGTGTATGTCGCCACATATCTGCGCGCATGTGAGGAAAGGCAAAAGCCGATAGAGGAGACATTTGCGTGTGAACGAGGTTGTCGGTGCGGCGACGTAAGAAAAGTGTGAAGAAACCAGCGATGCTCACTGTCACAGGCGAATCCACGACTTGAACGTTGGCCTCCTCGATTAGTATTTCACGCGCTTTGAAGCAGAGCCGTTTGACCTGCTCCTCGGATATAGGATTGCACCGCGTCAGCTGTTCGATTTGACTACGTTACCCGAACCAAGGTTGCAGTCATTTGTCATCGTGTTGGTGTTCGGGATCACAAAGTAAACCGGAGTTCCGAGCAGTATTAGACGTTAGGCAGTACCGGAGGACGGCGCGAATCGGACAGAGAAAATCATTGGGGTCGCGTGTGTTAGGGTCATTATCGGAACGGCGGGATGCCATCACAATTGAATAGAGTTGACACATTCCGAGGGCACCGGAGATGATAACGCACCGACATGGCACACAGCAGTGGGGAAGGGAGGGGAGAAGCATAGGACCGCGTTGGAATATACGCGCACAAAGGAGATGCGGTCAAATCGGAAAGTGACGAGATAGGCCGACCAGTCGCATTCGGAGGCAGTGAGGCATATAGTCATCCCGGAACCGGGCCACGTCGGTGTCGACTGAAGTCATTTCAGTTGAAATTTTCAAGTGGGCGTTTGAATGAAACAGACGAACGGTTACGCCACGCCGTGCGAATGGAGGATTCAGCCCCGAGGATTTTGCAAGAGGAATCGGATATGAGAACGGGATGGATGTGTACGTATGGGCACGAGTGGAACAGGCAGTTTCGGGGAGATAGGAAACAAGCCGGAAATCAACGACGAAATATACGAGAAAGAGAAAAAAGCACGAGACGTGAGTAGAAATGCGTTGGTAGGCGTCGCCCTCGCCCTCGTGTACACGAGTACGAAGCATATGGATAAGACATACCTATCCAAATCGCTCTCTCCCATCTTTCAGAGATTATTCGTCTAGCAAAGTCGCGCCTATGGCAACCTGCGCGCTGTGCCGTTAAGTCAAAAGGACAGCAAACGGACGCGCGAGTGGCATACGGAGGACGGTAGCAAGAAAAACCACTGCTTTCTCGATGCTTTACCAGTTAATGGCCTTTTGTACGCCTTGATAGAGGCCGACGTTCGCACTTGCTGGATCAGTGGAGACAGGTATGGTGGCGAAGACGGCAGCGGCAGACGGTCGTCGTCGGTGGAGGCAGTGACTCCAGCGTTGCCTTCTTTGGAGTATCATTCCCACGTCACTTATTCCTGTCTCTGACGTAAGGCCGAAACACCAAGCTGTCTTGCTGACCTCGCTGAGGAGAAAAGAAGAAAAGCATATCACACTCCACACAACGGTAGACAGTCAGAAGCAAGCAGTGTTATATAGGAGAGTAAGACAACCGGAGAGACCTTGTTTCTAAATTTTTACTCTTTATCCTGATCCGGCGCGTTGACGATCCATCTGTGGGACAAAGTACTGTTGTTATTCCCGTCGAAACTCCTCCTTGCGCAACAGATCAATTAGACGGGGGGAAGGAGCATTGATCATGCCATCAATCGTCAAGCAAAGGCAGTGTCCCATGAACACGGTAAATAACAAACGCCACTAACATGGTTTCTCTTCGTGCCTGGGAGCCAGGTAGGAAGCTCGAACCTGCATGACACGCTTGACCACAACAAGACTCTCTCTGTGTGTGCACTTCCCAAAAAGCACTTTGAAGCTATAGTACCTACCACGGAACTCGGAAGGAACACCCGTCATGGACATATTTACCAGTTGATGAACGTGCAACGTTGTAGTCGCATCGCAATGTATCTCGATGTTAGCGTGTGTATCGACTGACATGAATCGGGAAGTACGTGCCCGAGTACATGATGGACGTGGATGGAGTCGGCGTGCCTTGGAGCATTGCTGTGGAAGCAGTGGAACATTGTCAGTAGGGATGGATAGAAGCAACAAATATATTGGAGGCGCATGACCTACACACACCCATAGCTGTGCAGTCTTCCCTTTGCAACAGCCAGCTTCGTCGACGACCAAGCTCCAACGGCCTGTGCGAATCAGACTATCCCATATCGACGATGGCCTCACCTCCGTTGTATTCACGACACTCACCTTTCCCCGAATAAGCGTGTCTTGATCGGCGATCCCTCTGGGCAGGCTTGCATCGATGAACGGGAAGAACCACGAGTGGTTTGTTTTTCTATGAACAATACTGTACAGTATTGGGGTAGGAATATAGGGTACGTGTACTTGCGAAAGACGGGTAGCGATGCAATTGACTTAATCTGCAACGGCGGCAGCGAAAGGAGGACGATTTTAGTGATACAGCAGGGGAGGTGCGGAGACGCCAGAACAGACAAAAGACAGATCAGGAAAGAGACGGGAAGTGTGCAAAGGAAGCAGACGACGAAGAGTTTAGAAGGCCGAAAGTGGTGAGCCCGGCATGCAAATAACCGGCTCACATCGCATTAAGAGTAAGAGAAATAAAACGACACGAACGAAAAGAGAAAGGGAAGAACGACGACGCATCTAATCTTTGAAAGCGCAGTGGTCAGCGATCTACGACCGCCCCCTAAGCAACTCGGACTTCCACCCGTGCCCCATAGACAGCGGGGATGCATGGTATGGATACCCTCCGATAGACGAGTGAGTGTGTGAGTGATGGTGGGTCATCGTATAGGCCGACGCTCCCAAGTTCGCTGAGGTAGATAAACTGGGAACCTGAACGTGCGGCGCTAGACGTCCCATGTCACCCCTTACGATACGTTCGTTCTGGATGGGCGCCAGAGTAGGAGGGGGAGAATCGTATCTAGGCAGGTTTTGTTGGTGGATTCCCATAGAATGTTGGGAAGTATGATAGGACGGCTGCACGCCGATATGGGCAGACGAACCGGACATGTAGCCAGTCGACATTCCAGTGTGGTCATCTAGGGAAGGATAGGACGTCGCCGTAGTGTCGTGGCTGCCCTCGTTGCGGTATGTCGAGTAGCTTGGTGCGGAGGGTTCGGATGCCTGGGAATGAGGGGAGACAGAAACAGAGTGGGACGAATCTGGCGAGGGCGTGCTGTAGTGTACTGGATAGGATTGCGGGTGGGACAAGTGGGAAATAGAGAGGCGAGACGAGTGGGAAGGCACGTGCGTTGAGGAGGGTGGTGAGTGGTCGTGGATGCTATCCATCGAAGACTGGTGCAGGGCAGAATGAAGGCGAGCTGTGGAAGGTTTCTCGTCGTAGGATTGAGAATACTGGTAGTTGTTGTGGTCCTGTACGGAGGACGCTGTGCCGGGTGCGTGGTATCCATATCCGGATGAATGGGCGGGCTCGCTGAAGCTCGAAGGGCTATCAGCGAAGTGGGTTTGCAATGGCGAATGCTGCGCCACATGTCCGTTGGAGAGTGGCTGGGAATGTGGAGGTATAATTGGATACGTATTCTCCAAGGGCGTCGGGGATCGGCTGGACACGCTGCTGGATTGCATGGTGTCCGGATATATGGGGTATGCAGGAACAAGTGCGGGAGGGGAATCCGGTGGAGGAGGGATGGCCTGTTCCAGTGGAGGGGGAGTGGTGAGACCGTCGTGTGAGGAACGGTCCGACATGGTCAGGAGTCCAGTTGAGCGGTTGCCCCTGGGTGCGGCACCGACCGCACGAGCGATTGCAGCCCGCGTGGCGGAGCTGGAGCTCCTTCTCGATCCCGGAGACAAGTGGATACGATAGCTAAACAGGACGTACAGCTCAGCACAGGAAGACAGCAAGGGAGGACAGGAGGCGGAGGGAGCAGAAAGAAGATATATAAGGGACAAGGTACTCACTGTTGTTGGAGGTTGTCTTGTCGAGAGCATCTGGTTTCGCAGCCAGGGAAGGGACACTTGTGGTTTCGCTCACCGGTGTGTACGCGGATATGTCGTGCGAGGTGCCCGCTGGTAGTGAAGCCGCGGTCGCAA
Organism: Pisolithus albus; assembly: GCA_024613165.1. Classification (NCBI taxonomy): domain Eukaryota; kingdom Fungi; phylum Basidiomycota; class Agaricomycetes; order Boletales; family Pisolithaceae; genus Pisolithus; species Pisolithus albus. The sequence continues at coordinate 159,397 of JANFAB010000094.1, forward strand.
GTTTGACAGACATGTTTTTTCTTGGCGACGGGGTGAGATGGGTTTTGTGGCGAGAGATGAGGAAGCGACCCTGGCGCGGAAGGGGATTGTGGGGACACGGACGAGGGGCTCATGTCGGAATGATGGCGAGGCATGTACAAACTGTTTGTGTGCAGGGACGCGCAGACCGAGGCAGGAGGCACTGAATGTGTGAGTTGAGCAGAGTGCCAGCCTTGAAACTGCCTGTCCTTTATGAATGAAAACAGGTCAGAGTGCCTGCGAGGCAGTGACGCCGACACCAGAAAAATAAAAATACGTAATTGACCTTGGTTTTTTTACGGAAGAAAAAAAAAATATCCATGCATATTTTATACCCAGTTTCATGCTTGATATGGGGCTTATTTCTGCGCATCTGAGATTGTCCAATTGGGGTCTAGCAGAGTTTTAGCTTTGGATCTGGATCTGGCGATCTGCCTCGGAACTTGCCGCTGAGCTTCTCCGCAGGTTTGTTGTTGGCACGGAAGCTTTTTCTTCCTCCTCCGACATCGGACCCTTGTTTGCATGGCCCATATGGACACGACTGCCCGTCTCTCGAACAGTGTTGTGGTAATGACATAGCAACGCACAATGCAGCTCGCTCAGACCTCGAGTTGCACTACAGCGGCAGCGTTTTTGAGCTCCTCCTCATGACAGCGCGGTGTCAAGGTTGAGTTCAGCGCATGACACGTGCATGACTGCAAACACGGCTGACTGGATTCAACTCGTCCACGTGACCGGTCTGATCGACAAAAACAATCTATTCAATCGTTGTCGCCCCAAACCGTAGTAGCGGACGAGCTGCAACGTTGCGTGCTGAACACCTCCATCCAACTCAGTACATGTCAACTTTCTCACACCATTCAGTTCGACTGCCAATGAGACATCCCATCCAGGCACACACCCCTTTTCGGACCCGCCACCTCGATCTGATGGGCACTTTCGTCCTCCATGCGCCACCCATTCCGCCCGCCGCTAAGTAATAGAGAGAAGTGAGTGGTACGGGTCCCTTCCATGGATACACTCCCTGCTACTACTTCCACCGTGCAAAGTGTTCCTCCTCCCGGTATTATCCCTCCGCTCTTCTAAGCGGCCGCCCCTGTCCACCCTTCTTCTCCACTTATCACGTATGCGCACTTATCGCCACCCCGCAGCATCATGACCATCCAGTCATCGGCGCCGATCGCGCCGCCAGTCGCCATGTCGCTCGCATACTCCCGTCGTCGTCACTCCCAAGAACAAAACAAACAAACAACAACAGAAGAATAGAAAGAAAGGAAGGAAAAACATTCGAAATCGTTCCTCCCAATTCAGTTCTAGTTGAACCGTCACGATGGTATCAGGTCAAACTCTCACACGGACCAGCAGCTCTCTTCCCACGTTTTCCCCCCTCTCCCTCGATCATATCTTAAGACGAGCTCCTGACGAGACATACATATGCCCACATACGCCTGTGCAATCCTCCCCGATTACTTCCAACTACACACCGTGATCGCCATCTGTACACCGAATGGATGATCGCTGCAAACCTCAATCTAGACCGCGTCCCTCCGTCCTCGCCAATGCCTCCTGCCCGCGGCAATCCCAAGTCTGCCACGATGAACTCAGTCTAGCCCGACTTGCCACATCCCATGCTTGATCCACTCGGTGGCACCGGCACAGGCGGATCAACTAACCGGACTTACCGTTTCGCTCTGTCACGTGTTCACCCTCGTTCATTTACTTCGTCTTTCATGTCCCTCCCTCCCCCATCTTTTCATGGCACCGGAACGGGAGATCTGACATGCTGGACTTATACGTACATGACCCTGTAATATGATATGTATCCATCTCGTCGCGCGATTCGGTCTATCTTACTCCAACTCCCACCGCCTTCCACGCCACTCGGAAAGTGAAAACCAATCTGACAGTTGGCGCTGTGCCAGTGTCATTCTTAGGAAGCCACTTCAAAACGAGCAAGACGTACTTACCACGCACTTGACGGTACGTGTACCTCACGCCGTTACCGGTCTACGTTCGTGATACATACCTACATACAGTATCACGGTAGCAACATCACATGTCACTCTGATATTGCTTAGCGACGAATCTATACAGTCTTGGCTAGTAGCTGAACGCTAACATATGACAGATCGCAAGGACGTCAATTATGTTTCCAGCCGCGTGAGCAATACTCCAGAGTTATGATATCGTCCACGTTCTCAGACCTCAGCCTCAGCCCTTACCGGTACTTTCTTGTGCCCAAGTTAAAGTCAAGCAGGTTACGTCGCACACAACGTACATAGCATCGTATCAGGGCAACCCTGAAAAAGTCAAACTATTAGGGCCTAAAATCCCCGGTTCATGTTGGGGTCGTCGTTTCGATTTCGGTATCCTTTCGTCTAGAGAGGCCAATCATCGGGCATCTGTCAGTGTTTAATGTGTCAAAAGTCGTAGAGACTGGCGAGTATACATATTATTACATGCTTTGACCAGAGCGTATCAGGCGCGGTGCCTTGAACTTACTGAACTAGGAAAGATCGCATCATCGCAGTACCGGGTCTTGCGCGCCAAATTACCGGTAATATGTACATATGATATATCGCGCGGTAGACACATCGCATGCAAGTCCTTAGTCCAAATGACTCTCGACCATCGCTACGGCCGACTCACGACTACCACGATGCCCGATCGGGACGGCCACCGAATCACATAGCTATGGTCGTCTGACCAGAAAACACAAACGATCATGAGTCGTCGAACCCTGTCAGCTGAGCCACTCGCCGAAGAAAAAAACGAGGAAGCGTTCGCAGTCGATGATCACGTGTGGATGTGGGCCAAGCACATCATGATGATGATGATGAATGAATGGATGTCTGCTCAGATGATCACCCTAACAGGGCTTCAGCTTCACGTTCTCTTCATACAGCATGCTTACTGACAAAACACTCCATCTGACGCCCCTTTGTTCGGAAATAGCAGCCGGATCTACCCGGTCAACACTACCTTGGCCAACAATAGACAAAGCTTCAATGGCCAGATTGATGCACCATGGGGTACGTGGGTCGAGTGGCGGCGCTCTATAGTGGTATGAACGAGGTTGCCATGGGTATGTATAGGCCGAAGGCATCGCGTGCATTCTTCTCCGTGCATTAAGATACACCTCGATCGTCGGTGCAATTCGGACTTCTCCCCTGTCCTCGGTAATTTGCATCCTTTCTCTCGCTCTATCTATGATAGCGTATTCAGTCCGGTACTTCCAGACATAATGGAACACGCACACACCTTATTTAATTATAAATGGCCTCGAGGGGACCGTGTGTATGATCATACGATGGCGTCACATGCACATACACCACCACGGCGCAGCGCTACATCAAAGTAATCAGTGGATCAGCACTCCAGAGGCATCTCCAGCAGCAGCAGCATCCAGAACTCGGCCCGTCGGATCCGACAAAGTACTGCATTCGTACGTGTTTTTGGGTGGTGACATGGTGGCAATGTCTGGGCAGCAGAATTTTTGATAATGCCAAATGAAGTGGACTCCATCCGAGCGACCGGTAACGTCATTGGGGTGTATGACTACATTCTAGATGGGTGGTCAGCGACACTTTCCAAGGATCGAGAAAGGGGTGAACACGATCCTCGGATACCGGCCGCATCCAAACGGTTCACTGCAGACAAGTCGCTATGCTAGGCGTCGGCAGTGACCTGCCTCACTCATCATCGTTTTGTTCGGGTGCGGCTGGTGGGTAAGCTTCACCCACCACTGACAAACCCTTCCTAGGTTAATCACCCTTACGGACTCGACGTTGGAGTTCCTCACGTACCTAGGCACACTTGGTGACCTTGGCCTTACCCACAGACATAGCCTAATAAGTTTCGACGCCTGTACTGCTTTGATGAGGCGGATCAGGTGCCTTGCCCGTTGGGTACTTGCCAACACAAGTGTACGGACCTTGCCGTGTTCTGAACTTGAAGTTCAAGAGCCAACGTGTAGATCGTAGCAGGCCAACAGGTACCTGTCAACCCAAAGATCGAGCCAAACGCGGTCGTATACGGTAACCACGCAGCAGCGCGCCGTCTTCACGGTAAAATACAGTCTAATCGGTTTAGCACGTTGCTAAGTCGCTTGGAATTTGGGTTATTTGGCTGAGGTGCTGTCGATAAGTGGACCGCATACACGCTCGATCCAAGGTAGTAAGGTGGAAAGCCTGTCCAGGCAGTCACTCTGCGTTCTGTCAGCGGTGGGAACCTCCACAGCGATTTTTTCTTACCAGGGAAGTCTTCGTAGACGCGTGACGGCGCGTCAGCGGCGTTGCTAGGTACGTTTATACGCACTATAGCTATAGAGCTCTGTACGGCTCTGTAATGGGAACGCTAAACTGTGTGTGAATATATACGTACGTACAGGTTAAAACGGAGGCTTTTTAACGTCAGGTTCAGGGACGGCGTCGATGTCAGCAATTGATTGATCACCGGGATCGAATGCGTACAGGATGGAGGGCCACCTACCTTAGGTTCTGGTACACTACTCGTTGACCTCTCGAGTATGCATCCATCCGGTGCGTGGGTTTGTGGATGAGCGTGCAACAGTAGTGGCGCCCGTGGGCCGTGGCAATGCCGTCAAAATGGTGGAAGCAAACTCTATCAAACATGGGCCCCGTCCCAAATCAGAACAGTGATGAAATCATAATATGTTTCAAGCAGCGAGGCATGTTGATAGTAATGGCGCAGGCTGTCAATGTACCTGCCCCAAATTATTGACAGTACTTATCTGTGCTGACGAAATGGGCAAGACCACTTGCGCTATTAAATCCACCAGTTTTTCGTTTTGACGGTTGACTTTGCAAAGGTGACGTTCTTTTGAACGGTCGTGAATCCGACGTCATGGCAGGACCCACGTCGATTGGACATGCTTTACGCATGAAGTGGCCCCTCGTAGGTTTCCCTACGATTTTCTTTTCTTTTCTTTTCCGTTGTCGATTCGGGGCTCGTTCCGTTGTCCGAGGCGTCTACGAGATAGCGGGACGCACCTACCGTCCTGAGATCCCCCAGAGCCACCTGAACGATAAACGAAGTGGAAGCGCCGAGCTTTCGTATAAGTGTCATGTAACTGACTATGGTATTGACGTGCCAAAACTTGGGCATTCGACCTCTCGAGTATGGTCGGAAGGACACAGCCGATCCCCACGGGTTGCTCCATGGAATATGCTAAAGGAACTTTCACTTACACCCTTCGAACGAAACGTCACGAACCTTCTGCACGTGGCGGGTCACTCACCTACCGGACCATTCGGGCGACGAGACTGTATATCTGATAACCCAAGGCCGAGCGCTACGCACTATGTACGCACCCGCAGCTGTGCTAAGGCATGCCTGCGCTGCGGGAGGAGTAACGGCGATAGAGCCGTCGAGACTCGCCATCATCTACGAGGACCTAGGATGGAAGGGGGAAGGGTGTAAGGTATGTCCACACCACCAACGTATAGTATCTCCATGGGTTTGGGCTAAAGCACTGATCAACCAGACAGACCTGTTTATATGAGCTATGCCCATCTCTGCAAATGACGACCAATGGTGTGGCACTTACTAGACCCACGCCACGCCTTTGACACTCATGACGGTCTGAGAATTGTGCTTACCATACAATACATCATACCATGAAGCTCGCAGTCATATGTTGTGAGGCGTTGAGCACTGTGTCGCATCGGCGCTGTAAAGAAATAAAATAAAATAATTGAAAGTTTGGAGTTAGGATCAGAAATGTTCATAGATAGCAGTACCCCAGTTGACTCGAGCTTAGCTGGTGAGAGTGGCTTGGCATCCCGCAGTACCGGTGCAAGACACGAAGGTTACATCGACGATGTCGTGGGACGAGCTGATATCGAAAGTTCACTGAGAATGTTCTCAAACCAAGAACAAGGAAGCTAACGGGGCGCAACCGTAACCGCAACCGCAACCGCGGTTAGTTGTAAAAAGTCCGCAAGGGCATGCACCGCCCACCATCGTCGATCGGTAGTACGGTAATGCTTAACACCGCATGCGGGACGAGTTTTCTGCCCCGAGCACATGGTCATGCCCGAGGATCCGAAATAAAGCAGAGTCAGCGCTCCACCGAACGCGAAACAGCGAGGACTCCGGGGCCAAGGACTTAAGGCCTACAAGTACGTGATGCGTGCATCGATGATACTTAACCCCACCCATACGTTATGAGGTTAGCCTAGTACGAGGTTGAACTGACCTGAACCATACGGCTCGATATATCTTCTATGCGGTGTCTAAACCTCATCCAAAACGCCTCTGTTAAACATGCGTTTCAGCGCTGACACCTTGGTTCGGCGACGCCTCCCCGCAACACCGCAAGTTCTGAAAAGCAAGTTCGTTCACGGTGGAGGTGATACATCACCTCATACCTAAATGGGAACCCCCTTGATCCCAACCTTTTCCCCTTCGTACACGTGTGACAATGATGCATGCTGGGCTGGGTTTCTTCCGGAGCTATTCGGCCCTACCGTATCTTTACTTTCAGATTTAGGTCTTTCCTATTGTCCGAGTCATCGTGTGTGTGCTAAATAAGTTCCGTCGCTTGCTGTCGCTGATGCTGATCACGCGGTCGGTTTCCTCGCTGGCAAGGATATCTCTGCAATCATCCTGACACGGTGTCGTGAATGATGATAGGGGGGAAGACTTTGATCAGATGGAAGTACGTACGCATCAGTTGATGATGATTAGGCCGACGCCGAATTCCAACTACGATACCTTATTCGGTAACTTCAAGCGCAGCAGCAACAGCAGCGTGTTTGGCTCCTCCGCTCAAAGTACGTCGTGCGTCCGTGAGAGCGCGGGGTTAGATGAACAGTTTGGACCCTGTTAACTGCCTCGTTGCCCTGCTTCAAGCTTATTTTTTTCAGGGACGATTTTACTTGCTGGGATGTTGGTGACGAAAGATGTAGATATGGGTACCAAAGTGTATTCGTTTATCGCAGGAACGGGTCGCGACTCATAAGACACACACCCCTGAGACTATACACTGTGTGTTCCGACGACAACTTACAGATATGTTTTCGTTAGCCCCATCCATCATCGCACCAAGCCATTTGCGACTTGACCGTGGATTTCGGATTACGGGAAGTAGAAGCCCTAGTGCGCTTTGTAGATCGCGATTCGAAGGTTTCAGTTCACAGCCATTTTACAGAACTCCTCGTGATGAACGGTGAGCGCTTGAGCCACCAACAAGCTATGCACACCTGTGGGTGTTGTATCCCGGCATTCAAGTAGCGATCACCGGACCTCGTTAATGCGACATTCGCACCGAAGAAGGTTTGAGAACTGGATCTGGACACGGGCAATCGGGCGGAAGCTCGGAGGCATGCTGACCGGGAGTCGTTCGGGACGCTGAGTGTGCGAGATACGACACGTCCGCATGCACACGCTGGCCAGCACCCTACTACATATCAGAGTGGGGTGACATATATGGCGTACTCGCATTGGTTAATCTTGGTGGACAGGTAATTCTATCCCTGCTGCGCAGAGAAGGGTCGCTATGCCGGTTGTTTAGTACGGCGAATTGAAGTCTTGCCAACGAGGACCTATTGCATTTTCTTTCAGGAGCCTCACCAGGAAGACTGATAAGGTGATTGTAATCGCGATCCCGACAACCAGTAAACATTAGCTTTGCCATTGCAACGTGCATCCATGGAGGCAGGACCTGTGGAAATGGAACAACCTAGACACGGCAACCATTCTCCGAATCAGTGGTAACTGTCAAAACTTAGATAGCGATAGACTGGCGGCCTGGTGGTAAATGTGCACCAACTTCTCTTCGATAGTGCACAGCAATGCTTTAACAATAGTTTAAGTGTGCATGCCATGACCATGTGTTTCGAATACAATCATACAGGGCCATTACACGAGGATCGCGGGGTAAGGTGAGAGAAAAGAGGATTGTGGTATCATCGTATCAGCTCCCAATCGGCTTTCCCACTTCAAAAGCCGTTGGTCTAAGCGTGCGGGGCTTCATGTTTTGCATTACGATGCCAGTCACCTCCCTGCCTCGAACCTACCGTACAGATACAGCCCACCCAACATCCTCAACACACGACACGGACGAGTGCTTTTTTCTTAGAATAGCCGGACAGGCTTGCCCATCGTGCTCTTGATATGGAGCGACTTAACGTTCTGCCAGTTCTTCTTCAGTAGGGAAACCAAAAAGTTGATGCCTGGGAGGTGTGTGAGAAGGGTGAGATTGCAAGATTAGAATCAACACGCACTCAACATGACGTTGGCCAGCACTTGGTCTTCCGTCATTTGGACGTGTCCGACCGCTACACCCAAGCACAGCACCTTCTTGAGTTGGAATTTAATCGTCGAACGGACTTCAACAATCTTGTTGGTTAGATCCTCGGAGTGAGATACGGGCGTAGGGAACTTTCCGGCTTGAAAGAGTCGTGAGACAGAGTAAGATCGGGGAGGGTCATGACTACCTTTTGAAAGACCAGGACCGAGGAGACGAGGGATCTGCTTGATAAGGGCTTCGGAGGCCAAGAAAGCGTCGTATTTCTTTGCAAGCTTCTTGACGAGTTTCTTGTTCTTGTTAAGCCTGGTGGAATGGTAAGCGGTGGATCACTTCAATGGTTCCCCGACGCGTACTTCTTCAAGTCATCGACAGACATGTACTCGAGATCAATATGCTTGGCACGGTCAATGTCAGCGGCATCAGCAAGAATGCAGATGGACATGCGTGGACGGGGGACGTTAGGGAGTCTATACGATACGGTCAAGCAAACACTGGGGGGTTGCAAGTTTCAGTTTCTCTAACCTGACAGTGCCAGAGAAACGCTTGTCTCTCTGGGGGTCATAGTTTTTGAGACCGATCTGGAGTTCGACCGTCTCCACAAAGTTACGCTTTTTCTCGCCACTGGCTTCTGCGAGAATTTCCTTGACGGAGCTCCGCACGCTTGACACTGAGAGCTTCGCGCTGGTACCAGTGCTCAGTCAGTATCGGGCCTGAGTCGAACGGGAAGCTATACCTCATGCTTGACTGACCGGGGATGGGATTGATGAAAGATTTAAAGTTCAGTGTGGCGGATATGGGATATACAGCGTGACATGACACATCCATGTCACGCACTGCCTTGATCACATGATGCTGTCACGCTTGCTCGGTCATTGTGGTCCGCCGTCGCAGTGGGCGGGTGTTGGTTGCACGCCATCATGCCACTGTCGGTGCTGTCGTTGTGATACACTGGCTATCCATAGACCATCGTATTTCCCTACCACATACACACTAACACTTGTTGAGGGTCCGTCCTCTCGCTTATTTTATATATGATGTCCTTGCTGACCCACACTGTTCAGATAGCCGAATATGTCCCACCCATGGCCCAGCGAAGACCTGGGTTCATCAGTGCCAATGTGAGTTTCACTCGTACACTCATAGAAGTTGTTATAGCTGCTCCACACAGCCCTCGGCCTGATAGCCCCGAATCTGACCTCGCACCTTCAGCAAGAACCGCACTCCTCTCCCACCCTGAGGACAGTGTCCGAAGGATACATGTTCCCGGTCCAAGCCAAAAGTTTCGCAGACGACGCGAGCGCATACACTCAACTGCGACTCCCCGGGAGCTTCTTCGCCTTTTAATTAATGAAGAATATGAGAATCGGCAGGCGCGAAAACTCCTCCACAGTGTATTCACTCGACTCGACCAAGAAACCGTGCGTGCTCTAGACGCCCAGAGGCGTTTGGAGGAGTCGTTAACTCGGGCAAGGTCTATTAGCAATGCACGGATTGCGGCTCAGCAGGATGCTGCCCGCGCAAAGGAGGAACTAAGGTTGTATAAGTTGCAGTTTGAGAATGCACAGGCGGAGATTGTGCGTGCGCAGGACATAGTCCGTACCGTAGAAGCTCAACGTGACGAAGCGGAAGTTATTGCAGCATCTGCGCGTACGAAGGCACGGCAGTTGCGTCAGGAGCGGCTTATTGACCTCGCCCGTGAGGAGGGTCGGAGGTTGGGTTTCGAGGAGGGTATTCGTCGTGGCCGCAAGTTGAAATACAGAGAAGACCGCGCTATGGGCATCGAGGATGGCCGCCTGCAGGTGGAGGATGTCGCGACCAATGCGGTTGACAGGCTTCTCGAAGCTCGCGATGAGTTTGAGGAGGAAAGCGAGCCAAGTGACCCACCCCTACATAGGGAAGTTCACCCACCGCCAGATCTCGATGGGGAACCGACATCCACCTTGGAACAACGTCCTCGTAGCTCACGCAGACGTCGCAATACGGAGTCAGAGGCCGTGCGACCTGTTCCGCATATTTCTCAACCTATTGTGATTCCCGCCTCACCAGTAGATCCCCCGCCAGGCGCGACCACGTCTGTTCCTTCGATTGGGAGTAATGCGTCACGACCCGCCTCTGGGTTCTCCCGCCCAGCGTCCATTCGGAACGTGCCACCGACGGTGAATCATGCCGAGTTTCATATACCTCCTGACGGGTATATTCCCACTGCTGATCCGGACTCAGGGATTGTTCTTCCCCCTCCCCACGAATTGCAGCGTAACATCCCCTCTCCAACGCTGTCTCAGCGAACGATGGTACCAGTTCCCGAAAATGAAGGCATCAGGAGGCGAGACTTTGCACGTGAATCGCATCGGCGCCAGCAGCGACGGTCGTCCATTGACTCGACGGCCTCTACCAAGCTCTCCGCGTCGACGATGTCTCAACTTGGTGACCTTGTTGGATTACCGGGTTCTACTCCCTTCCTTCAGCGGCGGGGTGGGCGTGATCGGGATCGTGATCGTCGCGAGGGATTGAGCGTTATCCACGAGGTTTCCAGCAGTCATTCAATGGATTATCCATCGTCCGCGGCTGGCCCACCTCATAGCGGGAGACAATCCCGCACGAGTGATCGGGAACCGGTGGACAGCGAAGCAACACTACGGCGTCAGGACAGTGGGAGGTCGAAACAAAAATTAGCTGACGAGCTTCGCTATTCAGATACGACAGCACCAGAAGAATGGAGACGCCAAGGGGCCAGGGTTCGTATCTACCCACCATGAATTGTACCACAGACCATCCAATTGTCTGCTAATATGTCGTTTCACGTTAGGTCCAACCACAGGCATCCGGAAGTACGATACATAGGCACCGACCGTCTCAAGTAACGACACCTGCTCCGCTCTCGCCTTTACAATCCCCACAACCAAACTTGCGAGGGGCACCACCAACTTTCCAGCCTCAGTTCCAAGGTCACCCGTCTTACTACGGTGAAGCGGACCAACGCCGCTTCTCCTCAGGTAGTTCCGTGCCCGAAATTAACATTGAACCTCCGGTAAGAGCTTATTGTCATTCGTCTTTTCTGCAAACTAGTTCGGCTTATGTGTTCGTCTCTCCACCCTATGCGTTGGTCCTGGAATAGTCGGGTCCCTCTTCAGATGCGCCGTCACGCGGAACCGTCCACCATCACCAGATGCCAGGCTTGTTAAGCCCTGATCATGCCAACCTACCCCTACCTATTCCCCCGCCTACGGGGTACCAGGGGTATCAGCAGAGACCATCATCTCCTGCCTCCTTAACTCCGACAGTCCCGAATTCCCCAGTGATACCCAACTCTGGCCCTGGTCAAATGTTCAACAGGTTGTCCGCTGGAGAGCCTCCTAGCCGTTACGCACCCACAAGACCGAGTGCTAATAACTCTGGCGATGGACCTGTGATTCCACAAAATTTACGTCCGGCTCCTCAGCGATATTCTCTGTATGCGCCTGCGTCGCCGCAGCCCGTCGACCGGGGAAGAGAAAGACAACCGGAGAGCGCGAGGAACCCGTATGCTCCATCAGAACTTGAACGTGATAGAGGAAGAGATCAGCGTTCGAGGACTTATTCTTACCCGACGTCGCCTACACCTGCCGGGTTGGCGTACCCTCCTCCGCCAATCTCGCGCGGATCTGCTCGGCCTGCGAGTCCGTCGCAATCTACACTAGACGAGCGACGACGGAACGCAGCTGGGATGACACCCGGCCACACACCTACGCCCGGACCAGGCTCTACCGGGCGATACAGCGTCCCACCCGAGGCCGCTGCTTCTGGTGGACCTGGCAAGCGGTACAGCGTTCCTGGCGAAGCGACGAGCAACGCTAGCTCGACCACTACGCGATACGCTGTACCGGGACAAACGTCCTCTCAAGGCTCACAGCCTCGTGGCGGGCATCAACGATATGACCCGCGCATGTACAACGACCCTGCGTATCTTTCTAGCAGGGAATCATTGGATACCATGACAGATGCGAATACAGCTGCAAACGCTGGACGGGGAGGAAGGATACCCGGCTCCCCAACACGTAGACATGAAAGGTTGCGGTAAAATACGAGATGAGTGTAGTTTTCATCCGGAAGATTTGTGAGTTGTGTATTCCTGGACTGAGAAGAGTGTAGCTGGAAGAAATGGTGTTGCTTCTATCTAGTTTGTTGCGAGTTTATGTAGGTCTGTACGCGAACGTCGATGTATACCCCTAAGTTCGGAATCTGTAATGTTCTGTTGAGAGATTTACTAGATCTTGCAAAGTAAATCTCAGCGATGGTTGCGGAGCGTGGGCTGCTTGTTGGACTTGGCGACCAATTTTGCAGTGCTGCCGGATCACCGTGGCGAAGCTGACGCCGCTCTCTGATTAGATGAGTGCGAAAAGGAAACTGGTTGAAGATACGGCAGGTGAGTCTCCTGCAATGTGGCTAGTCAACCTTTTCAAGCTGAACAATACTATGCTGTGTGTCTCGTTGTCGTATGCTGCCAGCAGATGGTAATGTCCACCATGTCGGGAAGAAACAAGCTATCTGGCCCAACTCTTCAGAGGGCGGCAGAGCTAACGACGCGCAGCCACCAGCGGAGACTCCTCTCATCTCGCTGCTTGACCTCTCTGCGCTGACCGCTCGGGACGAAATTTCATCGCGGTTTGATGCGATCGCTCGCGAAATCCTCTGCAACCACGTCCTTACCATCGTGCACAATGGCGTCTATACCGACTACGAGATTCTCGAGCTAGAATTTTATCTGCAAAAGTCCGGCTGTCACGAGGATCCATTTACTCATGGAAGCTTTGAGCAGGAGCGAAGTGGCCAATGGTAACGTGAAACAGAACACTTACGCGGTCGTGATACTCAAAAAAAAAATGCCGACACAGGTATTTTCATCGTACGCCCTGTCGTGCCAATGGAACTTCGTCTGGTCTGCCGGTCAGAGCGGCGGGGGGCTACAGAGGTGGTACTCGCAAAGGCCTAGACCTGACACTGGGCCCACCACCATTTACAACTGCTGAAAGGCCACAAATCGTCACGGTTCGCGGAGGAGCGCTTTTTCGTACCCTTCGACGATATCCCGAGCAGAAAATCATATGCGGTCCTTCACTTCTTGTCGACGAGGTTCTTCGTACCAGTGGCGCTTCTTCCATTTCTGACTTGGTCACTGGCGTATGGAACGATGACATCAGGGCCTTCGCGGTACCCGTACAACCGCGGTCCACTTATATGTATCTGCGACCTCGTAGAGAGAGCCTAGTCCCGCCATCGAAGACTCTGCAAATAGTATACAATTCTCCTCGAATCGGTCTCGACCTGTCCTCTTCGGAAACGAAGGTGTCCTTTGAGCATCCACGCGTCATCTTCGTCGGTGCGCCGTACCGTTACTTCATACACCCCGAACTTCTCACAGCCAAGGGCCGTCTTCAAACGTTCTGTGGCTTGTACACGGCACTACGAGAATCCAACCAATACCCCCATGATTCTGTCAAACTGAAGCAGGAGCTGTGCAGGTTAATGGGACTCAAGGAATCGAGTGTCGCTAAGCTTCTTGGCGACTTCCGAGTGGGTTACGAGACTGGGAGGCTTAAGTCGTTTGTAGGTTCGGCGGGCAAGGGAGCATGCCAGTCGTCGTCGGCATACTTGCGGATGATGGGTACTTTGTGGAGAGCTAGCGAGGGGGCATCAGCATCCTGAAATGACCTGTTCAGTGTATCATATTTTTGTATATCTACGAATCCTCATAATTCGTCCGCTGTCGAGATTCGAAGCGTGGTGGATGATGGAAAGACAAGTCACCTTAGTACAGCCCACTCAGCGTCATCCTTTCCACGAACGAGGGAATTCTTTCAGATAAAAACGGTACCGCGTTCCTTGTGAAGGGATGACTACCAAACCTCAGGAGACATACTGCAGCATCCCCAAACCTCTGAATGGACGTTACAATTGACAAGTTCAGTCAGTACGAACATCCTGGAGTACGTATATCGTACTGTCTCGGAACAAAGGAACACCTTTGAAACGACATAAGTCAATAAATGTGTCGTCCCACCCTCACCAACCAAACCTTCCATCGTGATCGTTCGCTCTCACCCTCCTCCAGAGCCTTCCTCTCCAGAATATCGCGTTGGCGAACTTGCAAACCCTCTCCCCGTTTCCACACTGCATCTGTGTCGAGGTCGACTTTCAGGAGAGGAACAATGTGCTGTCGTTCGTCGAGAACGAGCCGTTCGTATACGACGTATCCGACGTACAAAAGGAGGTAAAGTGTAACACCGATGTAGGTCGCGACCACGTTCTGAAAATGAAAATGATTCGAAAGAGTACAGGGTTCGCCAACATTAGCCACAATTTGCGTGCATGAAGTGTTGACAGGCAAAAATAAAAAATGAGTAACTCACTCTAGGGTTGAATGGCTGTTCCTTCACCGCAGCATACCCTTCCGCGATGAACATCAGAACTGCAAGAAGGACAACACCGATAGGGAGAATCGGAAACAGAGGCTGGACATAGGGCAAATCGGCCAATGATCGTCCTTGTGCGCGGTACGCTATGCGGAAGCGCAAGGAGATGACACCGATCGAGCCCCACACCAGCAGCGCCGACATACCCGTCAAGTTCAGCAACCACGTGAACACTACACCTTCACCCCATATGGTCGTCAGGAATGTCAGACAAGCTAAGCAGAGCGAGACTCTTGATTTATGGGGTGAGTGACCCCAGCCGTGCCCGGTGGTAGGAGCGACTCACAGCAGTGCGGGTACGGGCACGCCTCGTTTGTTCACCGAGCCAAAGACTTTGGGTGCCTGACCAGATCTGGCCAATGAAAGTAGCATTCTGGAACTCCCGTAGAACGCAGAGTTCGTCGCAGAGAGCACTGCGGTAAGGAGTACTGCATTGACTACATGCACGGCAGCACCAAAGCCTGCACGCTGGAACACAACAGTAATCGGGGAGGCCGTAACGTCAGAATCTAATCAAAGGTAAGGTGAGGACCACAGCTGCCTCGAGAAAGTTGGAAAGCACATACTGTAAGCGGATGTGAGAAGAGTAGGATCCTTCCAGTTGATGCAGAGCCCGATAGTCAAGATAGTCAAGACATAGAAGAGCACGATCCGGAAGAACGTCGCCTTGATAGCGCGAGGGACGGACTTATAGGGACGGGCGGATCCGCCGGCGGCGACAGCGACCAGTTCTACACCACCGTAGGAATAAAACGCGTACACGAATGTCTGGGCAAAATTCGAAAATCCCCCTATGAATGCCTGAGAGTTGCGGAAGTTCGAAAGGCCCTGCAAGGGTCAGTCAGACTTCCACCCTACTTGTTGAGGAGAAAAAGAGACTGAACTCACGGGCCCTGAGTGACCCTTGATTCCACCCCAGTCGTAAATTAGACCCACAATGATGAAGATCACGATCATCAAGACTTTGATCAAGGCGAACCAGTACTCCGATTCCCCTGATCACGGATCAGACCGCTTCTCTCAGTGGGATGTCATTTAACCTCACCGTAGACACGTACGTGGATCAGTTGTAGCGCAAATACAGGAACAATGATGATGAGTGCCCATTGCCAAGGCTGAATTTGAGGGGCCCAAAACTGCAGGATCCGTCGCGTGCGTTCCATGCAATCTCAGCCTCGGGAAGGTTAACCTGCTTACCTCTAGGATAATAGCAGCAGCGGTCAATTCGCTGGCTAATATTTCAAATGACCCATAATCGTGTCACCACGACGGCGCGGGGTATGAGTAGTGGCAAGATACCCACGTATAGACAGCGCCCTGTCGGTAGATGTGTGTCGAGGGGAAAAAACGGACCAACATAACAAATTTCTAGCAGTGTGTAAGAGGATGGAAGAGGTTACGAACCACTGAAACCAGTAATTCCAACCTGTTCCGTCCGCGGTGAGACATTGCATTACATTGATGAAAGAACCTCGCTCTTACCGAGAGTAAATCCAAGAGCAGGAGAGACAAATCTACCTCCAAAAACCGAAAAAGCACCAGAAACTGGGTACATTGCTGCCATCTCACCACTGGGTGAACAAATAAGGGTTTTCCTGATGATGGCCCAGATTAAAGGGACATACAGAGAGATGACGACAGTGTAAACGAAGAGACCGACCACCACATACGAAAGTAGAGCACTCCCGGGTCCTGCGAGTGCGATAGCCTTGAAATAAGCAGCTGTGAGTCTCGAATGAAGAACCGCACGGATGGCAGCTTCCACTCACCGACCCAGCACTCAGAAATATACCTGTACCGATAGTTCCTCCGATGGCTGACTTCCGCTTCGTCAGTTGCTATTAGTGGGTAGTGCGATACCAGAGACCTGACTAAGAAGGCATACGCACCCAGCATCGTCAGATGCCTGCTCTGCATCGCTCGTTTCGTGTCGTGACTGGGGCTCGCACGGGTAAGGCGTCTCCATATCGCAGTGGTACGCCATCCTGACGGGTTCTCCACATGGACCCCACTCTCCTTGTCTGCAGCCTTTCCCTTAGAAAAGTCGGTCGCGGGGTAGACGTTCATAGCAGTCGTCCTTGCAGCTTCCGTAGTCACGACGACGGTTTGGTCCCCCATTCAGTCGCACGACAAAAAGGTATCAAGCGTGTTCGCGACCCGCCGCTTCTATTGGGGTGGGCCAGCAGCTTGAATGCCGGATAGGGTCACCCAGTGCAGTTGAGTCACCGGTTGTTACATAATTTTTGACTTCTCACGCAAAGGAATTTATTCAAAGAAACCCACCAAGTACTGGACACCGCGGTGATTCGTTCTCCAGCTTCAGCAACCATCCCGTCTAATCCACGGACGAAACGGCCGTGTTGCGAACTTCATATGACTTTCCTGAATGCCTCTACCAAATACTTCCATTAACCTCTGTCTTGCAGCTCTGTCACATTCAAATTCCCATAACCTCTCTTCGGCTTCTTCGCGTGTGCTGACATACTCCCAGCGTGTACGGAAGAAGAAGGAACAAGGATCGAGGGTGTCCCTGTCGTTGCGAACATACCCTGAAAGGTAGGAATTGAGAGGGCGATGAGCGGAAGTGCCATTAGCGATGGTAATGGGAACAAACATAGGATTTCCGGGATTTTAGCTTGTTCTTCGGGGGTTAGACTGGTCTCCCACTTGGTCACCTTGCATATGACGGGATTCAGAGTTGTGACTTGTGCCCCCTCAGCCTCAGCCTCAGCCTCTGCGACTTCTTCTTCGTCGGAGTCGCCTACATCTATGTCGGCGAGCAGTTCATTCATGACGTCTTGTTCGATAATGTACCCGACTGCCACTTTGACGGTTGGCATGTTAAAGGCTTGGGGTGGTGGAGGCGGGCTATTGAAAGTGACTCCGAGTCAGACCGTGTCGGATTCCACTGTCACGGCAGTTTTTCTGTTAAAAATTCTGGTACGTACAACGCCAACGCGCTTAGGGGCATTAGCATAGCAATCCGTTATGCACAAACACATGCAAACTAAGACCGCGTGGCTGTGCAGTACACCATCAGTCCCGTCAATGGCTTTCTTCACGGTGCGGTCTGTTCAGATCTAGGGTCTGCCAGTCAGTTACCGTATAATTCTTCTTCAAAAACGACGGACGACGCTGCACTTCACACTTGGAACGACATTCATTTGGTTCGCATATGTCAGCGTATGGTATAGGCGGACCCTTCCCGACCGCATTGAGGGAATTATTTCCGAGGCTGGGTCACCATTTTGACTTCTCACCATTACAGGGCGGATTCTGCCACGACCTCTTCCTCACATCACTGGCCTGCGCATTCGAGGGTCTCACGATTCTGGAGTGTTGTGATGGGATGACGCCCAAATACTGCGTCCAAAATGTTTCAATACTTCATGGCATTTCACTACAAACTTGCGGAGGGTAAGATCGCGTGTCTCAGGCTGCTCCGCTCCCGTTGTATTACGCCGGAGAAGACTGTCGTTTGGTGGATCAGTTTACTTGTGGTCTCTGTCACAGGGTCTCTTGGCTCGTTTGGGTTATTCCACTATTACAGCGCTACCCAACCCATTCGTCCAACAGGATTGGTCGGCCCCAACGACGGGGGGGATTCAGGCCCAAGACCTGTTGCACGAACTTTATGCTTCACTCCTTGTGACCTGACAGACCAAATGACGGACACCACCCCCCTCCAGCATGAGAACCATTACTTCTCGTGGTATCTCTTACGCCATCCCCTGGGGACAAAAGGATGTGGGGCGTTGTCGAGCCCTTACCTGGTATTGCGAGCGAACAATCGTGCTGATGCTGTGAGTCTGAGAGCATGGACCGAGTAGAATCGTGCAGGCAACGCAGGAAGAGGTACAAGCCCGCCAACTATATCGTACCTTCGATCATTTGGTGCCGTCACTGGGATCATCGGGTCTTTTAAAGAGGTATTGCTCCACGGCAAGATGCTCGAGGAGCAAGAATCCCTGCTTTCATTGATGTACCGATATCACTTATCGTTCGTCAGGGCAAATGGAAGCTACCCCGATTTGTTTCACAGAATTAAGACATTACGCTGGCACCGATGGGCGGGTGTGGGACAGGTTCCAGCGCCTTCATAGCATATTGCTATTGCGAGTGTTAAGTTTGAAATGCTATCTGCACTCTGCACTTGTTCACGACTTTGACCGTACGATGGGATTTCTACAGGTTATTGGGGGATAGCGCCAAAAGATGTGATCACAAGAAATTTCGTGGTTCTCGCCGTATACACCTAATAGGTGGGGGTATTGCGGTAGATCAAATGTGCTAACCACGGTGCTCGGAACCTTGGTACACTACACAGGATCTCGAGATCCGAGGAATGAAGTTTGGTATATTTCATCCCGCGCAATGGAATAACTTCGAGGATAGGGTTCGAGGCCTTCTCCTTGTTGATGTTTTCCCTGCGCCCTGGACTCTGAAAGGTTTAATTGCCTGCAGACTCAGCCGAATAAGACGGGTGGTGTTGCGTCAATTCGAAGACCTCTCACCTAATTGTGGAGTTCATTGGGGCGTCCCATGGGGTATAAATCGGCGGCAACCAGCAATCCTCCTCTGTTCCTTAGAGTCGACGCGGTCGAGTCCCCAAATCCCCACATCTAAACTTGCGAGCAAACACACCACTGTCAGCATGCCCAACAATCTCAAAGTAGATGCCGAGGTCATTATCTCCTCAGCTCTCGAGGGCTACCCCTACGTCGGAATTCCGCCGATCTTGCCTACCATCTTACCAGTCAACTTGATTGAGAGGGAACCCGGTGTCCAGCCTCCAAGGGTAAGTATCGTCGTGGACTCCACGTCTTCTGATGCACTTACCTCTGTACCTTGTGCAGTTCATCTTTCGGCGGGTCGGAAACAACGTATACACACTTACTATCAATGGGTTACAAGTCGTCGAGTTCAAAGGGAACTTATTTGCTGCTGTGGAGGGGGTTCCGCAAGAATGGGTGGTCACATACAGAGAAAATCTCGATGCGTATACGTGGGTTGCATTCACCGATTTCGTTTTGACCTAATTCTGATGACTCCTTATCCCTAACCGTGACAATGGACGGATCGACAGGATCGTCAAGAGACTTGATTCCCCCGAAGAGATTGGATGGATCGCTCCGATCGACGGGGATAACCGGCAGGTAACTATGAAAAATTGACATGGGGGCATTAGAGGACTAAAACGCGCCTTTGCTTTAGATCGGTGTCCGACACCTCATAGTGGGTCCATCAAACCCGCCTTTCTATCCCCCGCAAGAGTTGTACAGGTTCGAATATCCTGAGTGAGCGATGGACTGAAGAGTCCGAGAAGTGTAATGAACAAGTTCGTCAGTGTAAGGCGTGTAAGAAAGCAGAGAGTGTCGTGTAAATGTTCAACCGTCGTTGTCTATATCGATGATACTGTTTTAAGTCCGGACTTTGTGCAGGGGGAAACGAACAGAAAACGATACAAGTGGTCCATTTGACAGTCGCGTAGTATCCCCCGAAGAGGGTCGTAGCTTGTCAGTGGCTCTCCCTGGGTTGGCATTTTGCGAGAAAGTAAGCCGATAAGAATCGTTGGGTCTCGATGCACGAAACGGATTGTGAAACCCCCTCGATGCTTTTAATCTAAGAATGCGTTTCATTGATAAAATCAGTTGGATCTAGGAAAGTGTAACCTCACAGCAGGTATTTCACCCGAACACTTCCGAGTCCACCACTCCAACGGTAATGAAGCTTGAAGGAGGACCAACGTACCTTTTCCTCAACCCATGGATAATAGTCGACTTCGTATCATCCCATCTTGGATTAAAGCTGTGCTCTAGATTCCCTACAGAAATGGTTCCTTCTAAAACGGTTGATACAGAACCACTCTTACACGTCCCTTCCACCGGTGTATATGCCAGTTTGTTTTGAAGTCCGTCCCTCCTTGATGGTCTACCATTGACTGGCCATCGGTGGTCGTTCGTATCCGGTTGACGTTTTGGGGTGGGCCGAGAGCCTGTACTATTGGCTGGCGCCTGGCGTGCATTTCGCTAATGGCTTACTCGCACCATATATGACGTCCACACCGCAGCGTGGTAGAGACACCGATATTCCTCACCGGGATAATCAGGAGATTTGAGGTGTCTGTCGGAGAAGGCGACGAGAATAAGGAGGGAGGCGTGTAGAGTTGTTGCGCCCACCGTGGAGGGAGAAGTGAAGAAGGCGGTGCAGCTGCCACTAGTGATCTCAGTCGTGCAACAGTGATGGTTTCTGGCTGGTCTCATCCGGGGCGGTGTTATCAATTGTCATAGCGCTATAATGGTACAGTACACCCGGGGTCGTGTAACTACTAGTGGGTCGTGCAAAGCTACCACCGACATGTCAACTCTTCGTTCCATTCTTCCGAACCAACACCCTCCGCAACGACGAAGAGACGGTACGGATCATATTTATCTTTAATTTCTTTCAACTTGGCATAATGGGAACCAAAAAATGTGTATTGCCAGTCGATCTCGTACAACGACGCCTTATTTCACACTGATCAGTTGCCAAGTTTCTTCCGGGAAAGCTCATGTTTGCCTACCTCATTGTAATAGGCACCATCTTGAGGCGTGACGTCGTGCATTTCCTTGATCCATGTCTTCAGTTGGTCAGTTATCCCTGAAATCTCTTCTGCCGTGGCACCATCTTGCCAATATACTATGCAGTTGGATTCGACGACGGCATTACGCCATGCCGGATTGACACCCGCCGAGTCGGGATCTGCCTCGGAGACCTTTCCCCCTGCAACCATGCTATGATGGAGGGAAAGGCCCCTTGACGTCAATAAAGAGTCATGAAACGTGAGGAAACTCGAATGTACCTGAAGAAGGCCTGGCAATCATAAAGGATTTCTGCGACATCAGAGTATCGACTTGCAAGTGTGTCCCGAGATAGAAGACGCGACGTCAACATCAAATTGTTACCGTTCTCTCCTGCGCTTCCGAAAATATATGTATACCACTCATACCACGAGTTGAAGGAGTAGATCCCCGCCGTTGACGAGACGCCCTCGGCCTCGAGACCGAGCAAGTAATTCGTCAAGAGCTGTGTACTCGCGTTTGCTGCAGCGGTGGACATGTTGACATTGATACAGAAGAACGACATGTTGTTAGTTCC
Organism: Pisolithus albus; assembly: GCA_024613165.1. Taxonomy (NCBI): domain Eukaryota; kingdom Fungi; phylum Basidiomycota; class Agaricomycetes; order Boletales; family Pisolithaceae; genus Pisolithus; species Pisolithus albus. The sequence continues at coordinate 181,276 of JANFAB010000094.1, forward strand.
GAATGAGCCATACCCTCCCCAGCCGGCGTCAGTGAGATTAGGTTGGAGGTGTATGACACCCCCTATGAGCTCCTTCATGATGGTCGCATTGGTGACATTGGCCTGAACAGAGTACATCACCACCGGAAGTTGTTCGTAGGTACGGTAGGTGACAGACGTGACAATGCCGTAGGTGCCGCCGCCGCCTCCGCGAAGCGCCCAGAAAAGATCGGGATTCTGATAGTTGTTGACAGTGAGATAAGCACCAGTAGACGTGACAACCGTCATTTCGAGGGCGTTGTCAACACCTGTACCGCGACGAGATGAGTGTCAGAGTAGGGACAGGTTCGCGTTTTCGACGTACCTAGACCATAGGTGGGTGAGAGGGCACTGTGTCCTCCGCCTTGCAGCCAGCCGCCCCCGGCTCCCACGGACCCGCCATACGAAGCAGCTCCAACCATCATACGCCCATGTTGATTAACGGTATCATAAGCCTCATACCATTGTATCCCAGCGCCGACTATTATGGCTGTGCATGTCGTGGTGCAATCAGCTAGCAGTCAGACTTCAGTCAGATTCGGGTGCGTAAAAGACCTGCCTTGGTACGTTTCGTTGGCAGGCGCTCCCTGCGGCGTAAATTGGGCGTCGAAGGTAATGTTCTTCATGTTGTGTGTCCATATCACAAATGAACCACGAGCTGTACTGCGCCCCAGAAAGTCGTGTCTGTGTGACACAGCAGTCCCCCAAATCAAAGAGGGGAAAAACTGCGAATCACTCTGATCATCACCCACCCAGTGTTTTTGACGACCAATTTGAGATCGTACTGTAGTGCAAAATTGATAGCAGCCTGAATGTCTTGTGGGGTACGAGCATCGACACCAATCGCAGGTACACTTCCTTGCTCGCAAGGAATACCAAGAGCTGTGTTCAGATAACATGCATCGATCGTGCCATTCTTGAACATAAAGGTCTCGAAGTTCGGGGCTTCCATCGAGCCCGGCATTGAAGAACGCCAGTTCCCATTTGTCCAGTCTTGAATGGCTTGAGTACAGTTCCCAGATGGGTCATTCACTGGGTAACAAACGGAGGCAGTGGGGACAGGGTAAATGAGAGGTTGGGAGACCTGGGACTCGAGTTCGGCGAATTGATCTGGAGTTGGCCAACAGGGTTGCCCGTATGTACAGAGGCATCCTGTGTTGTTCAATTGGGAGATGTGTCAGCGAGGCTCCCTACAATGAGGGCCAGGTGAACGAAGATATTCAGCATAGCTGGCGGCATTCAACGTTCATTGGAACGGGCCTTTATATGTTCCGCATGTGTCCTGTGCATAGAATCTTCATGATATGATATATGAACCTTCGATAGACTATACCGTGTTCGGTTTTGGAGCGGGGGAGGCTGCGCTCACTGATGAACTGACTTGAGATCATCGGGGCCGTTTCAGTTTCAGCCAACCCCACTCTATGTGACTTCAGTGTTATTACAGTGTAATGTAGTGTTGCCGCGAACCAGACCAAGTTGAATTGAGGTGCAACGGGTTATTCAAAGAAACCCAACCAAGTACTAAGAGAAAACGGACCCGGTCATTTGCTCTTTAGCAGCCACCGGTTCGGTCCCGTCTAATCCACGGACGAAACAAGCGCGTTGCAAACTTCGTATGACTTTCTTGGATGCCTCTACCAAATACTTCCATGAACCTCTGTCTTGCAGCTGCGTCCGATTCGAAGTGGCGTAACTTGTCGTAGGCTTCTTCACGTGTGCTGACATACTCCCAGCGTGTACGGACGAAGAAGGAACAAGGATTGAGGGTGTTCCTGTCATTGCGAACATACCCTGAAAGGTAGGTATTGAGAGGGCGATGAGCAGAAGTGCCATTAGGGATGGTAATGGGAACAAACATAGGATTTCCGGGATTCTAGCTTGTTGCTCGGGGGTTAGGCCTGCCCTCCATTTAATCACCTTGCAAATGACGGGATTCAGAGTTGTGGTTTGTACTCCCTCTTCGACTTCCGATTCGTCGGAGTCGCCTATGTCTATGTCGGCGAGGAGTTCGTTCATGACGTCTTGTTCGATGAGGTACCCAACTGCCACTTTGACAGTTGGCATGTTGAAAAACTTGTGGAGGCGGGCTACTGAAAGCGACTTGGAGTCAAACACCGTCGGATTCCACAATTTTTCTGTTACATAAAAATTCGGGTACGTACAACGGCGATGCGCTTAGGGGTAATAACCGTTCCTCGTGCTCAAACACATGCAAACTAAGTGGCTGTGCGGTACGTCTAACTGCGCCAGTCTCACTCAAAGGATCTTCCAAGTCCCTCCACCACGTCAATGTCTTTCTTCACTCGTCTGTTCAGAAGGGTTTGTTAGTTATCTTAAATCAATTCCAGCGCGTGCTCATTCCCGATCTTGAGCAGAGTGGCTCCGAGGATTACGAGCAAATCCTTTCCACTCTCGCTGCAGACGTGCAGAAGCGGCAGACGCGTCTCGCCGAGATCCGTCTTCGAGAACGACGGACGACGCTGCACTTCACGTTTGGAACGATATTCATCTGGTTTGCATATGTGAGCCTGTGGTATACGCGGACCCTTCCGCAGACGTGGCGTGAGTCGGGGCTGGGAAAGGCGGCAGTGTTGATTGGACCTATATTGTGAGTGCAACCTGAGCTATTTGTGCAACTCTGATACGAAATTCGTAGGATTTTGTTTGCTCGGCGGATGATGCAAATATGGTACTCGTGGAAAGGGGGTCGAGAAGGTGAATCCGTCCGACGACCTATTCAGGCCCCTGACCAAGTTTACTGACATCCACCTCCAGAGAAGACGCTCATGGCGGTGCTCAAGAAACAACGTGCCAAAATCGAGGAAATCAAGCAGAAGACGAACTACTATTCTACTCGAAACCTCATTGAGAAGTACGACGAACCACCAACATCGTCCACGCCGAACGCTACCCCGTTGCGCCGTCGGAACGTCGTCGCTAGCGTGCCCTCGACACCTTTGACCTTGAAAACACAGCCATTGCAACAGCATCTGGCAACTCCGAATGGGCTGACAAGGCCGCCCGTCCTACAGCTATCCCGTATGGTCGTTAACTACTGGTTGTAGCAATAGACTGAAGTCTCCTATCCAGCGACACCACAGCCAATACAGGCGACGCGCAAGCAGTGGTATGATAAACTTGCAGACGCGATACTGGGTGACGACGAGTCGTCCGTGAGCGTAGCAGCTTCACGATACGCACTCATCTGTCAAAAGTGTTTCGCGCACAATGGTCTCGTGAAGGAAAGTCAATGGGAAGATACACGTGAGCTACCCGCTTCAACTCATGGTATTCAATTACCCTTCTGATCCAACCGCTTGTCAACTTTAGAATATACGTGCCCGAAGTGTGGCTTCTTCAACCCATCAGCGAGGTCTAAAAAGCAAAGCAGTCGTCGTACACCGTCACCACCTGGCACATCTACTCCTTCGCCTATTCGATCGGCAGAGCAAATGTCATCGACTGTGAACTCGAAACCCTCACAACAGTCCTTACCTGATCCTCATCCTACACCGGGGGAAGCGATGGAAGTAGACAGCAAGTGATTCGCGCTGCTTCCGTGGCCGACCTCTTCAATGATCTAATATGATATATAAAGTCTCTTTCCTGTGTCGTTCCCTCGCACTACTTTGTTTTTGGTTTGTCACTCGCCTCTGTTGGCTTTGTAGGCACTTTGATACTGGATACTTGACAGATCAACAATTAACTGGGGATAGGTTACACCTCACACTAAGTAGGGTTCTTTGCCGGTTATTTGGCAAGGCCTACCGGTTCCATTAGGCCACCCACCTTGATGAGTCCACGCCAGATATCACACATATCTCTCCTTACGGTAATATGAATGGTGTGTATCGCATACCTGCGGTGGCCAGAACTCGGGGGAAAGCGTCCCCGAGAGGTAGGTTATGCTGTAATAGTGGAATAACACAAACGGGCCAAGAGGCCATGTCACAGAGACCACAAGTAAACTGAACTCCAACACGACAGTTTTCTCCAGAAGAGCGACCATTACTCTATGCTGCCCAGCATTTTGATGCCATTGAGAAAGGCACTCAAAGATTGGCCTAGCACACCCCGTAGGCGCGATCTTACCCTCCACAAACTTGTAGTGAAATGCCATGAAGTAACGAATATTTCGGACGTTCACAACACACCAGATTCACACGGCGAAATCACGAGACCCTCGAATGGGCAGGCCGGTCATGCGAGGAAGAGGTTGTGGTAGAAATCGCCCCTGTAACAGAGAGAAGTCAAAACGGCGATCCAGCCTTGAAATTAATTCCTTCAATGCGGTTGGGGAGGGTCGGACTCGGCGTATACCACAGGCTGACGTATGCAAACCAAATGAATACCGTTCCAAGTGTGAGTGCAGCGACGTCCGTCGTTTTCGAAGGATTGATATATGATAACTGAGAAGCCCTTCTGAACAGATGGGGGGTCTGGTTAAACGTACTGCACAGCCACTCAGTCTTAGTGTTTGTGCAACTACCCCTAAGCGCGTCGCTGTTGTACGTACCAGAATTTTTAACAGAAAAATGCCGTGATTGTGGAATCCGACACTGTTTGACTCCAAGTCACTTTCAATAGCCCGCGGGGCTTACCACCATCCCGAGCCTCCAACATGCCAACCGTCAAAGTGGCAGTTGGGTACATCATCGAACAAGACGTCATGAATAGACTGCTCGCCGACATAAACATAGGCGACTTCGAAGCAGAAGTTGCAGAGGCTAAGGCTGAGGCTGAAGCTGAAGGGGTACAAGTCACAATTCTGAATCCCGTCATTTGCAAGGTGACTAAGTGGAAGAACCGTCTAACCCCCGAGCAACAAGCTAGAATCCCGGAAGTCCTATGTTTGTTCCCATTACCATCCCATCCCTAATGGCACTTCTGCTCATTGCTCTCTCGATACCTACCTTTCAGGGTGTGTTCGCAATAACTCGGACAACCTCGATCATTGTTCCTTCTTCGTCCGTACACGCTACGAGTACGTCAGCACACGCGAAGAAGTCTTCGACAAGTTACGCCACTTTGAATCGGACGTAGCCGCAAGACAGAGGTTCATGGACGTATTTGGTAGGGGCATTAAGGAAAGTGATATGAAGTTTGCAACGCGGAAATCTCGTCCGTGAATTAAACGTGACTGAGGGGGTGGTTGCTGAGCGCGAGCACTGAGGAGTGAATCAGCATGTCTATTTTCTCGTAGCACTTCCTTGAATGACCCGACGGAATTCCTTTGCATTATGTGGATAAACAAATGTTCCACCCTGTAAAGACAGGCTGCTGCACGCGAATATCTCAGAATTCTGAAGTAAAGTTGTGCAAGTTGCACCATGGTTGGTCCACACTCGTTGGAGAATCTTCACTGTGAAACAATTCTTTCTCTTGCATTCCCAAGGACGCACTCTAGTCAACAAACGTACGAGAGGAATTGCGAGACAACGATCATAACAATGACACGATAGATGCAGCGTGTCGACAAAGCCTTCGAGGGGGACCCATGATACTGATCTCGTGCGCTCTACGAGGTGTGACTACGACCACGGCCGCGTGAACTCCTCCTTGTGTACGCGAGTGAACGTTCCTCCTCGAGCATCTGCCATGAGCGCGTGTGGTTGCGACTGCATAACCGTTTGGAGGTGTCGAGTTTGTGTCTGCGTTACTGACATCTCTGAAGCGGGTGCCATGACCGAAATGTGAGAGGGCTCGGACCGGAGTTCATTCTGTCGCTGTTCAGTGGGGCTTCTTCCAGCGAGTTATTCCTGCGGACACGGTATCGGACGCCCAATAGAATCAGGGAAGCGACGAGCATCAGGTAGTCGGCACCAGTCACAAACCGGTTAACCGGTTCCGACCACTCCTGACCAATTGCCAGTTGTCTGATCGGTGCCCAGCCTCGAAGGAGATAGTGGAAGAGACTGCACTTGCTCCAGAAATTGGAAATGCCAAACCAGGGTGTCATGCTTCGTCCGTAGAAACGATGTAGCTTCGCGCAGTCCCCATTGCTACATCGAGTTGTCGACGAGAAGGAAGCGGAAAGACTTCGTGTAAGAGCTGCAGGAAGTTTGCGGACAAACAGGGCAAATGTTCAGATTTGATCCTGACAGTCATTTGCGAAGTGGATTCGGTTGTACCTTTGGAATGTCAAATCCACTCTGAACTCTGACGTCCCTCGGTTTTTACTGCCGAAGTCGAGCGACATACCGCACAAAGTGATGCAAGTTATATCTGTATACATGTCCGAGCTCGTGTATTCGTTATCGGGCAATAGGATGGGTAGAGAGTGGTCTCAACGACGGCACGGCTTGCGGTTGCGTTATCCATGGTGCAAGGTCTCGTGAATGGTGTACAGGTGCTTGGCTGGCTGATGCTCAGCCAACGGAGGCTCCAAGAATGGGACGTTCATTAAAAAATAAATCAAAACTCAGCGAATCAAAATGACCGTGTATTGATCTCGCATGCCCGAACTTCTCTTTAAGTACGTCTTCTCCTCGAGCATATGGCATGAGCGCGTGCGCCTGGATGACCATTTGCAGAATATGTCGAGTTCGTGGCTGTGTTACTGACACATCTCCAGTCTCGAGCACATGCGCAGAATGTCTGCTTCTCGACCGTGAATGAGAACTAGAGCGCGAGTACGACTACGAGTGACTGCGACCGCCATCTCGCCTAGTGGGTGACTGTGAGGCTAACTCACATGAAGTCGTTTCCCGTGCGTACGAGGGTGGATGAGAAGGAGACAGCGGGACGTGAGATTCAAACAGCCGCCCCGCAATGAATTTTTTGCTCGTGGAATGTGCCCGAATGTAACTCGACGGCTGGCAGAACCGGACTTGAGCAGCCAAAGCGACACGACATAGACTCGTGGTAGATGTGACTGGTATCTGGTTAATTGCAATATGCGACACTTGGGGGCCAGGGTGAGTCCATAGAAGACGGGGACCGTCACTATCAACGACACCCTCACCACCTATCTGCGCGAGAGGCTTCTGCCCCTCCTGCACGTCTGCAGTGAGGGTGGACAGGATTTTCTGGTAGTCCTCGGAACCGCTCTGCTCAAGGTCGGGTATAAGTACGCGCTGGAATTGATATACTACGGGTGAAGGGGGACATCGACGGGTCCAGGACTATACTGGATCCTTGACTGGGACTGAAACAGTACCGCACAGCCACCTGGTTGGGGTTTGCATGTGTTTGTGCACACGGGATTGCTACCCCTGAGCGCGTCGACACTGGACGTAGCAGAGTTGTTGACAGAAAAATGCCGTGATTGTGAAATCCGACGCTGTTTGACTCCAAGTCATTCTCAATAGCCCGCCACCATCACCACCGCCAAGTCTTTCAACATGCCAACCGTCAAAGTGGCAGTCGGGTACATCATCGAACAAGACGTCATGAATAGACTGCTCGCCGACATAAACATAGGCGACTTCGAAGCAGAAGTTGCAGAGGCTAAGGCTGAGGCTGAGGCTGAGGGGGTACAAGTCACAACTCTGAATCCCGTCATTTGCAAGGTGATTACGTGGAGGGTTGGTCTAACCCCCGAGCAACAAGCTAGAATCCCAGAAATCCTATGTTTGTTCCCATTACCATCCGTAATGGCACTTCTGCTCATTGCTCTCTCGATACCTACCTTTCAGGGTATGTTCGCAAGGACAGGAACACCCTCGATCCGTGTTCCTTCTTCGTCCGTACACGTTGGGAGTATGTCAGCACAGAAGAAGAAATCGACGAGAAGTTATGGGAATTTAATTGGGACAGAGCTGCAAGACAGAGGTTAATGGAAGTATTTGGTAGGGGCATTAGGGAAAGTGATATGAAGTTTGCAACACGGTCGTTTCGTCCGTGGAATTAGACGTGACTGAGGAGGTGGTTACTGAGGAGTGAATCAGCATGTCTATTTTCTCGTAGCACTTCCATGAATGACCCGGCGGAATTCCTTTGTATTACGTAGATAAACAAATGTTCCACCCTGTAAAGACAGGCTGCTGCACACGAACATCTCAAAATTCTGAAGTAAAGTTGTGCGAGTTGCACACACAATTGATATTGGCATGACTGTCGAAGGTTGATCCGTCATTTGTTGAAGAATCTTCACTGTGAAACAATTCTTTCTCCTGCATTCCCAAGGATTCACTCTAGCCAACAAACGTACAAGAGGAATTGCCAGACGACGATCTATAGATGCAGCGTGCCGACGAAGCCTTCGAGGAGGACCTATCATACTAATCTCGTGTGCCTTTGAGGTGTGACTACGACCACGGCCGCATGAACCCCGCCTTGAGTGTGAACGTTTTGTCTTCGAGCATCTGCCGTGAGCGCGTGGTTGCGACTGTTTGGAGTGTCGAGTTCGTGTCCGCGTTACTGACACCTCTCTTGATGGCGCCGTCTCCGAAGTGGGTACCATGGCTGAAACGCGAAAGGGCTGGCACCGGAGTGCATTATGTCGCCGTTCAGTGAGGCTGCTTCCCGCGAGTTATTCCTGGGACGCGATATAGGACGCTTGATAGAGTCCCGGAAGTGATGAGACTCGAGGGAGATGGCGGAACTAAAGATTGCACTCGGTCCAGAAAATGGAAAAGTCGAGTCGGGACGCCATGCTTCGTCCGCAGAAAACGAGCGTAGCTTCACGCACGTTCGATTGCTACTCATCGCATCGTCGATGGGAAGAAAACACAAAGACTTGGTCCAGAAGCTGCAAGGAGTTCACAAACCGGCGGAGGTTTGTTGGTACGGTCTCAGATGCTTTACAGTGACTGGGAGTGAGCTGTCAGGCTGGTATTCGAAACAAACAATCGGTGAATTTTCAAACCGTGCGTTGCAAAGCCTTCGAGGGTACATAGTAAGCTGGCAGTTAGAGTGTGGTCACGTGTCAGTACTTCAGTCGGCCAATCGCATTACATAATCACGCTACTTAGCAGCAACTATTTCCAGAGGAATTCAAGAGAGATATGATGTCGATCATTACCCGTGTGTGTCTGAGGAAAAGGTGTGTTTGTCCTCCTTCATCACTGTTGGAATGGTGAACTCAGAAGCGTTCGCCGAGGTTCCACTCTCCGTGATTTTATCTACAGCATTCTTAGATCGCAGAAACGTCAGGGGAGTTCCACAATCCATTTCCGCGCATCGAGACCCAACAACGGAGAGCCACTGACAAGGTACGACCGTCTTCGGCAGGTATACTTATCTTATCCTGGTTGACTCCGCCCGGCTCATGTCCCTCTATTCGGAGTACGTGACTGTCGAATGGACCTTTTGTACTGTTTCGGCTTTGGACGAAGCCCCGACTCATCAAGTATCATTGACATCGACAACGATGGTTGTACATTTACACGACATTCTCTGCTTTCTTACACTTCTTACACCGACGAACTTGTTCACTCCACTACTCGGGTCCTCCAGTCTATCGCTCAGTCATCACCATAATCGAACCTGTATAACTCTTGCGGGGGGTAGTAAGGCGGGAATGACCGACCCACTATGAGGGGTCCCACGCCGATCTAAAATAAAGGTGCGCTTTAGTCCCCTAATGCCCCCATATCAATTTTTCATAATTACCTGCTCGGTATTGCCGGCGATGGGAGCGATCCATCCAATCTCTTCGGGGGAATCAAGTCTCTTGGTGATCCTGTCGATCCGTCCATTCAGACCCAGTCACGGTTAGGGATATGGAGTCGTCAGAATTGGGTCAGAACGAGATTGGTGAATGCAACCTACGTATATGCATCGTGATTTTCTCTGTATGTGACCACCCACTCTTGCGGTTCTCCCTCGACAACAGCAAATAACTTCCCTTCTAACTCGATGACTTGTAACCCATTGATGGTAAGCGTGTATACGTTGTCTCCGACCCGCCGAAAGATGAACTGCACAAGGTACAGAGGTAAGTGTACGAGGAACATCAGATGACGTGGAGTTTACGACGATACTTACCCTTGGAGGCTGGACACCAGGTACCCTTTCAATCAAGTTGACTGGTAGGATGGTAGGCAAGATCCGCGGAACCCCGACGTAGGGGTAGCCCTCGAGAGCTGAGGAGATAGTGACCTCGGAATCTACTTTGAGATTGTTGGGCATGCTGACAGTGGTGTGTTTGCTCGCAAGTTTAGATGTAGGGATTTGGGGACTCGACCGCGTCGACTCTAAGAAACAGACGAGGTTTGCTGGTTGCCGCCCTTTTATACCCCATGGGACGCCCCAATGAACCCCGCAATTAGGTGAGAGGTCTTCGAATTGTCGCAATGCCACATTCGTCTTATTCGGCTGAGCTTGCAGGCAATTAAACCTGTCAGAGTCCAGGCCGCAGGGAAAACATCAGCAAGGAGAAGGCCTCGAACCCAATCCTCGAAGTTATTCCATCCTGTGGGATGAAATATACCAAACTTCGTTCCTCGGATCCCCAGATCTCGTGTACCAAGGTTTCGGGTTAGCATATGTGATCCACCGCAATATCCCCCACCTATCAGATTGATACAGCAAGAACCACGATTCGAGCATCACTCATTTAGGAGATACCCGAGAGTGGTAGGCCATCCTCGTCTTTTCAGGATGACACCTTTCCACTGACGTATGCGCTGGCACACGATTGGCCAATCCACCGAGGGTAAGTACACCTCATACACGACGCGCATTTTATGTAACACCTCCACTTAGAATTTCCTCCTAGTCGATGCTTGACAGATGAAGTCTTTCCGATGCAGCGTAACTCGTTAGAAATTCCAGCGTACGGTTGAAGTTATCAACAAGTGCAGATAAGCACTCCAAACTTCAACTCGCCTTCATAATGTGCTATGAAGGCCCCGGGACCTGTCCTACACCCGCCGGTGCCAGCGCAATGCCTTACTTTAATGAGACAAATCGAGGTAGCTTTTATTTGACCTGTCGAACGATGAGTGTCGTCGATACCATCAAAGATTCTTGCTTCTCCAGCATCTTGCCGAAGAGCAATACCTCTCCTTAAAAGACCCAACGAACCAGGCGACCGCACCGAATGATCACAAGGCGTGGTATCTTCGGCGGACTTGTACCTCTTCTTGCGTTTCCCTGCACGGTTCCACTCGGTCCATGCTGTCGTACTCACAGCATCAGCATGATTGTTCGCTCGCATTACCCGCTAAGGGATCGACAACGCCCAACTCGTCACCGTCCTTTTATCCACGGGAGATGGCATAAGGGACACCACAAGAAGTAATACTTCTCATGCGGTAATCGACGGCATCCATCATCAGCGGGTCAGACTGTTGTCAAGACCAGTCAGGATTGTCGAGAACAGTCGGGTACCATCGGATGCCGACTAGTCCTTTCACTGATTGATCATTTGGTCTGTCAGGTCACAAGGAGTAAAACACAAGACTCGTACATCGGGTCCTTCATGGCCTGAACCCCTAAACCTCATCCCTCAGTTCGGACTCACGTACTAGTGTTTCCATGAACACTTACATAATTCTTCACCATAGCCCCACCTGTGACAGAAACAGCGCTGAGGCATGTTCAGCAAATGTAACTGAAATCAAAACCGCAGTGCTCACACGTATGTATGATGATCGGAACTGCCAGGCTCCCTACCGAACAGAATCGCCTGAGGACCAATGGAGTGGGGTATCATCACAAATTAACTAGTGCGTTTCGGCGATTAGATACCCCGGTACCCGGAAGAGGTAAGGTACTTGCGTACCATCACCACGTTCATGGAGCGCATGATTCCGTTGGTCAATCAATTCGGAGAATACATCATACATGAAAACTCGTCTTACCGGAAAAGTTGGGTCCTGGGACACCACCTGTTTTTATCCGAGTGGGCCGTCATGTATCCAAACTTGTCAGGCGTTCAGACCACATTGATAAAACTCAGCATGGAGGAGGCCTGTTTTAGTAGAATCCACTCCATGGTATAATTGTCACTGGGAGTCGGGGACTGTAGATGCATGCATACAGAAGATAATTCGGAATACAATCGTAAGTGAAGTGAAGAGCACAGGACACCAACCTTTTACAGCAACCGTTGAATGGATCATTTGTATCATTGTTTGTATTCCTGCACGAAATCCAAGGTTTTTCAAGTATCGAACCAACATACGAGTGCGATTGCAAGATGACGATGATAACAATGACATGATGAATGCAATATGACAATGGAAGCCAGCGGCATCATGAAAACTTCAGGAGGAAACGCGGAATGGAAACACACACATTAGCGACCTTGCTGACCATCGTCCCACTCTTCATCTCCGTCCGGCTGAAATGGTGGCAACCCTTCCAGCGCTGCGCGCACCTCCACCTCCGCCTCGTCCGACGAGATCAAAGACGTGATCTTCTCGAGAACCAAGTCCTGGGCACCCACTCGATTTTCGAAGCGCCTAATCTCCGTGTGGACATTTCTCATCCACAAAGAGTCATAGTAAGTTCTAAAAGCCAGTTTGATGGCTCTACGGGTAAGTTTCTTTCCCCTTGCGTCAGCTGTGAGCAAAAACAGTATCTCCAGAACGTGTGTTAGATCGACAATGTAGGCCATAAATTTTTGGTGAACTTTCTGCCTGAAAGCCCATTCATCAATCGACATGCTCAGCACAGCGTAAGTTCCACGTACAGTCGCTGATATGTCTCATAAGCCCATGTGACCAGGATTATGCAGGCAACAAACGGCAGGGTCACAGGCACTAGTGTCAAGAGTGGAACGGAGTTGCTTGCGGTGCAACGAACTTCTTTGAGCTTGTCACGTGGCGACTTGTACAATAACACTCACGATGCAAACGTGTCATTACGAGGGACGGGGGTGCGGTCGGCAGGTGACCCACTCGGCGCATCAAGTTCCCCAACCATGCTCATCATCAGACTCCGAAATTCTTTGCTATTCAGATGCTAGGAACGAGATGTCAGTAGAGATCAGCGCAAGGTCACAAGGCTCACGTCGTCGGGATCATAAAAATTCCAGACTAAGACGATATCGGTGTGAATGACCCCAAGGCAGTTCAGCATTGTATAATTCCGGAATTCTGTGCTCGAAGCTAGTGCCCTCCAATATCCTTGCAAGGTGTAAGTATTTTAATGCATCAATTCAAACGCCACGACTCACTTTGCTTTCCGACTCTGCATAAGAATCACTTTAGAATAAATGACGTGTTCTTGGAAGATGAACTCACTCCATTGAAAGCTCTATCTTCAGTGTAGGCAACATTCGTTGCGCCCCTGCGGCCGCCAAATGCACTGCCAACACTGTATCCCCCTGAGAGCTGAAACTCTTAGATACCATTCCTTGAGTGAGGTTTATCAGCTCCTCGAGTCCTCGCTCGCACTTGCGTTTCGCTGGTGATATCTGAGCTGAATGGCATAAGAGAATCGAAGGGTTATACACACAGCTGACTGCTATATATGGGATGACTGCGCCTCCTGTAAAGTGCTGAATTGGCTCAATGCAATACGTTTCCAAATATCGTTTCGCCTCTGCTTCTGGGTCTGTTGCCTTCTGCTTTCTCACGTAACTCACAAGCCTGTCGTACTTGGTGAATACCACTATGGTGGGGGCTAGCAGCAGTCAGTGAAAAAATCCAAAAAGAGTACCACCGCTCACTATCTCCCAAGACTCCCTTTCCATCTTTCAGGAGTGCTTCTACGCCATCCTCCAGAAGTCGTTCGCCGTACTTCAGAACTGGTACTTGGAAACACAACCTGTCGCGTACGTCAGCTATCAGAACGTTCAGTCGGCTATTCGGGGAGGTACCAGACCGCATGAAGTTGATCTTTGACATCTGGCATTCTTTGCCTGTGTTCTATAAAGGTTCTCACGACGTTATAGTTGCTACCTTCCGCCGGTTCAAAGCCTCTGCTGTCGTGCAAAATGAATCTGTTGTTTTCTGGTGAAATGAGTTCCTTTTCGATAGCTGCTTGGCCTGGTCGATCCTTTGCAACATGCTATCCGCCCCGTTAATGCTAGGTGAGACTGAAAACCTTCGACTACTCAACTGCAACTTCCAGGCCGAAGATTCGGTTGATCAGAGTCGACTTCCCCACACCTGACTACAGTAATACTCTTATTGAGATCTGCTCCAGTGAGAGATGTAAGCTGGGGTTACCTTCCCAACTACCAAGACTCGAAAACTATCGCGCGTTGATGAAATGACTGTCAGAACGGTGGAGACTTGGCACTCACCGAGGACAGGTGTCGATAAGGTCTCGAGTGGTCGGCTGCAAATCCTCGGAACTTGGAGCCTCAGATGTCCCCGGACTGCAAACAGCACTATCCTGCAAAGCCCTCTACACATCAGCGCCCGTTTCTTCACTTACGGTTGATATGCTTCGCACCACGGTCAATGCCTCGGTAGTTGGTCGTTGGCTCTCTGCACCCGCGCGAGAAGATAAGCTTTGGTTCGGGACCGAATCCTGCAAGCCCTCATCAGGACCCATCTGGAGTATCTGTTCTTTTACGTACGCCGCTTGTGGTTCGGGATACGAAGCCAAGGGCGATGAATACCTCGCCCTGCTTCTGCCGAAACACTGTACACATCTCAGCAATCTAAGGGAAGACATCCACGGTGGGATATACCTTGCCCTTCCAACCTGGAGAGAACATCGCCAGAATTGAACGTGACCAAGGTTTCAATAGGCGACTGTTGCAAGAAACGGACGAGGCGCGACTTCTTCCGGTGTATGGAAATGGAGAGCTGCCCCGCAGCGAACGTTCTACGTCGGGTCAGTCAAGAGCTTGAGAGGTGGGGGTTGACGTGGGGTTGAGACGAGACTAACAAGGGTTCATCAAGGTCCTTGCGAAAGGTATCGCACCGGTGTTGGCTTCGAGGTATAATGTATGTCGTGCCATTGACGGCGAATTCAGCGGATTTGATATCTTTCGCGTTTTCGAGCTCGATATCTGGACGCAAGATCAGTCCCGTCCAAAAGACAGCATACAGCCTCAAAATCGTACAGGATAACTGTAGCGGCACAGACATGACCATGGTATGGTGGACGACCAGGAAGAGAGATGGACGCCTGTGCAATTGCAAGTTATGTAGTGCATGCTGTTTGCAAGCGCGCAAGTGAGCCGCTCAGCTTTCTTGCCTCGTTGTTTCGATCAGCTCGGCACTGCAAGTGCAAAGTAGTTGGCCGACATGTGACTTGCACTTCTGCCATGAAACATGCAGTCAGCTAACTTATACCATCAGTGCTATTGGTTTATCGAGTCCATAGCATTGTTGCAGTGGTTTGAAGTTTTTCTGGTGCGTCATGTGTGTACCAAACCTCCCACCTGTAGCGAACGAATTTCGGCCACTGTCTCAGCGGCCCAAACGGAGCTGTCCAGTTCATTTCTCAATCACTATCGAGGATGCAACGCGGGGTGTTTCTGAATTCCAAACTTCTATTATTGCAGGATAATGCTGTACAGCCAGCCAACCCCCAGCCCTCCAAAGGCCGAAGCAAGACCTCAGCGCAAGTTCTATCACATCAAAGAAGCAAGGTGACAACGTGTCATTCCATTATGGACGAACACGGGGATGTATCCTACCGCGTTGTCTTGAAGCGTGAAGGTAGCTAGGTCATTGAGGTGCTTCGACGGTCCGCGAGGTATGATGCCCGCTACCACCAACGTCGGTGCGGCGGAGCAGAAAAACTAGCCACGGGTTGCTCCAACCGTGCAGCCGGAAAGTCGCAGTAATCACTCAGAAGCAGAGTGCTACAAGGAGGGGAGGGGTTCAACCCGCCGTGTAAGCGCGCCTGCCCTTTCCCCATATACACCGATCCGTTTACCGATCTTGAAGCAGGTCAACTAACTGCTGACGATTATGCCGTTCCCAGTCTAGGCGCTGCATCGGCGACGTCGATCCTAGCACAAGCTGTGCGCCGAAGTAGGTGGCCCAGCCTTTCATCCGCACCCCCGTATTTCTTTCCAGACCCTTGGTTGCCAAACCTGCCCACGGAGTTTACCGGTGAGTGAAGCGTAAGCTCAGGAAAGTAGGCAGGAAATGGTTGTAAGGTAGACGGTTTTTACATTGGTATCGCAAGCTAATGATGCACTTACCACGTTCAGTACTTACCAACGAGATCTCCGTAAAAAGAAAGGGAAAAAAAGGATCCAAGTCAACTACAAGGTGAAATACGACTCTCGACGGGGTAACAACAGGGTCAGCATCATCGTAGAACAACAAGACAACCAGCGAAAGCATTTGAAGCATCGGCAAATGAACAGGCAGGCCGCACGGTTGTTACTGTGAGACTGCTTGAACTACCCACTCTTCATCTTCCTCCAGGTCAGCTGGCGTCTCTCTGCGTATACCTTCGATCGCCCTAGATACTCGAACCTCCCTACCCTCGGAAGAAATCATGGATGTAATCTTGTCGAGAACCGCGTCACGAGCCGTACTCCAGCATTGGAAAGACTTGATGTCCGTGTGGGTGAGCCTCATCCATTCGGATCCATCGTAGGCTTTGTATGCCAGCTTAATCGCCCTGCGAGTAAGTTTCTTTGCCCTCATACCGGCCGTGAGTGCAAACAGAATCTCCAGTACGTGTGTCAAATCAACGATGTAAGCCATGAACTTCGTGGGAACACCTTGTCTGAAAGTATATGGATCAATTCACGCTCTAAGCATCATCAGAATGCGACTTACAGTCGTTGGTATGTTTCATAAACCCACTTGCCGAGCGTAACGAAAGCATCCATCGGCAGGATTATAGGAGCTAGAGCGATCAGAGGGACGCCACCCCTGGACGTGTAACGACTCTCCCTGAGTTTGTGACATGGCAAATTGCAGCAACAGCACTTACCCGTCTAATGAGTCACTGCGGGAGGGCTGGTGAGTTGACCCGGCTGGTGCATCAACTTTCTCAACCATGTTTATCATCAAATTTCGAAATTGGTCACTATCCAAATACTACAAAGGAGACGTCAGTGTGGCTCACTGCCGAGGCCTGAGGCACCAATGCTCACTAGGCAAGGATCATAATAGTTCCAAACCGCCACGATGTCAGTGTGTATGACACCAAGGCAGTCCTGCATTTTATGACCCGGGAAATTTGCACTGGTACCCAGAGCCTTCCAGTATCCTTGTGGAGAGGTGAGTCATCAGATATATCGTTTCAGGCTTCCGGCACCCACTCTGCTTGCCTACGCTGTCGGACAAGTAAGCCAAAACGGATGCACCACCGCAACGATCGACACTTACTCGATCGACAAGTCAATCTTCAATGTAGGCAACATTCGTTGCGCCCCTGCGGCTGCCAGCGGCACCGGCGATACCTGATTTTCCGAGGCGAAACTCTTAGATACCTTCTCCTGAGTGATGCGTATCAGTTCTTCGAGCCCTTGTTCGTACTTGGGTCTCGCTGGTGGTGTTTGGACTAAGGGATAGAACGAAATCAGAAGTGAGACACTCACAACTGACTGCAACATGCGCAATAGCCTTGTCTCCAGTGAACTCTTGGATTGGGTGAATGCAAAACTCTTGCATGTACCGTTTCTCCGCTTCAGGGTCATTGGGCATTTTCTGCCGCATGAAACTCGCAAGGCGGTCACGTTTGGTGAATACGATAATCGTTGGGGCTGACAACAGTTGGTGTGCTGGAGATGAAACGACAATATAAAGACTCACTGCTACCCAGGACTTCCTCCCTTATTCTTAGGAATGCTTCCGCCGCGTCCTCCAAAAGCCGTTCGCCGTGCGTTGGGATGGGAATCTGAAAGCATAACCTATCAAAAACAAACCTGTCCGTCAGAATCTCTAAGGTAACCATCTCAGGGCGACATACCAGACCGCATGAAGCTGATCTTTGATATCAGACTCCTTCTTTCTCTTTTCTATGAATGACTTCACAGTCTCATAGTTGCCACCATCGGCTGGCTCGAAACCTCTACTATCGTGCAAAATGAGTCGATCATTCTGCGGTGAAGTATATTCCTTATTGATGTCTGCTTCCCCTGGGTGATCCCTTGCAACGTTCTGAGGCCATCGTCAACGCCAGCCAGGGGAAGAGGTTTTCGACCACTCAACCGCAGTTTCCACACCGAAGATTCGATTGATCAGAGTTGATTTTCCAACACCCGACTGTAAGGATAACCGTGGTTAGAACCTCCCCGAGTAGCGGCACGCAAATATGAATTACCTTCCCAACTACCAAGACGCGGAAACTATTACATAGTGAGAGAGACACCGGGAAGGCGGAGTTGGTACTCACTGAGGACACTCTGCAATGAGGTCTTTAGTAGTTGGCCGTAAACTCTCTTGATTGGCAGGCCTAAGTGCGCTGATGGGTGCGGGCGTGCCTACATTCAGAACTGCACCATGCTAGCTGCCACCTATCAGGACTTGTCCAGTCGTGCGTGCTTTTCACGTACGTCTGATGTGGAAGGAGTGACGATCGATTGCTCGGTGGTTGGCTGTGGGTCCTCGAGTTTTGCGGGTAGAGATGTGTCCGCCCCCCGGTCCGTATCCTGTAAGCTCTCCGTTAGCACATATCGTGTAATACACGTTATTTGCATACGCCAGGCTGGGTTTGGGGTAGGAAGCGAAGCTTGATGGATACTTTGCCCCATACGTGGTGAAACTCTGTACAATTTCAGAAGCACGAAGAGTGATATATACATACCAGAGTTTACCTTGCCCATTTAGCTTAGGCAGAATATCGTCAGAGCGAATTGTAACGGTTTCCGGAACCGCTTGCCCACAGCAAGAAAACAACGGCTTCTTTCGGCTCACACAGAGAGAGAGCGCCTCTGTTTCAAACAACCTATCGTGGGTTAGTCGACAGCTGGAGTCGGTGCGCATTTGAAAGACTGCTAACAATGGTTTATCGAAAGCCTTCGTGAAAATGTCCCTCCTTTCCTGATTTTGAGTCATGGAGTACTTAACGTCATTGAGTTCGACGTCGACGGATTCAACGTCTTTTGCGTTCTGCAACTCGATATCTGCACACAAGTTTTCGTGAGGCCAACCTCCGAGGAATCAGTAGCTGAAGTTCTCAAAGTCTCACAGGATAGTTTTAGAGGCAAAGCCATTGCAATGGGTTGTGGGGAGACCACGGGAAAAGTGAAGGGCTCGGTGCAAGTCGCATGGCGCCGTTGGGCGCCTGGATCTTACCTCAGTACTGAGAGCACACGCACCGACGGCCTTCATGTTCTTCTCGCTCGTGCCAGTTGCCACACACGAAACAAAAGATAGACTAATTAGCCTGGAAGACCCTGCACCACACGGCCTGAGAATTCACCGATTCTTTTGTTCGGAACACCACAGATCAGAGGATATCTCGTTACTACTAGAATTGAACTCACCTTACTCTCAGTCGCTGTAAAGCGTCCGAAACCATGCCAACAAACCGCCTCCAGGCTGCGAGCTTCCTGCAGTTTCTACACCAAGTCTTTCCGTTAGTCGACGACCCGACAGGTAGCAATGGAGCGCGCGTGAAGCTACGCTCGTTTTCGACGAACGAAGCATGGCGTCCCGACCCGACTTTTTCCACTTTCTGAGCCAAGTGCGGTCTCTTCCGCCATCTACCTCGAGGCTCACCGCTTCCGCGACTCTATCAAGCGTCCAATATCGCGTCCCGATAAGCCTTTGTATGACTATACTTCACGATATCTTTTGAGGGCAACCACGTCGTCATACCGCGCGTCTACATGTCGAGGGAGGGCCAACATCAACCTTTATGGGAAACTCGCGCAAGTCTACATCAGAATGAGATCTTTGCATGCAGCAGCCTGTATTTCCAGGGTGAGAGATTTATTTATCTACATAACGCACAGGAATTCCATCGGGTTATTCAACGAACCCCGACCAAGTACTAGGAGAAAACGGACACGGTGATTCGCTCTTCAAGCTTCAGCGACCACCGGCTCAGTTGCGTTTGACCCACGGATTAAACGGGCGCGTTGCAAACTTCATATGACTTTCCTGGATGCCCCTATCACTGAATACTTCCATTAACCTCTGTCTTGCAGCTATGTCCCATTCAAATTCCCATAACCTCTCGGCGACTTCTTCTTCTGTGCTGACGTACTCCCAGCGTGTACGGAAGAAGAAGGAACAAGGGTCGAGGGTGTCCCTGTCATTGCGAACATACCCTGAAACGTAGGAATTGAGAAGGCGATGAGCGGAAGTGCCATTAGGGATGGTAATTGGAACGAACATAGGATTTCCGGGACTTTAGCTCGTTGCTCGGGAGTTAGACGGTTCTTCCACTTAGTCACCTTGCAAATGACGGGATTCAGAGTTGTGATTTGTGCCCCCTTAGCCTCAGCCTCAGCTACTTCTTCTTCTTCGTCGGAGTCGCCTACGTCTATGTCGGAGAGCAGTTCATTCATGACGTCTTGTTCGATGATGTACCCAACTGCCACTTTGACGGTTGGCATGCTAAAAGGCTTGGGGATGGTGGTAGAGGCGGGCTACTGAAGATGACTTGGAGTCAAACAATCACGGCATTTTTCTGTTAAAAATTCCGGCACGTACGGTGGTGACGCGCTTAGGGGCGTATTGTGCACGTTGTGTCAAGAGCGCTGGCGTTCGTTTTTTTTTCTGTCCTATTCCTTCCCGCCATTGGGATAGTCAGTGACTCAGTCTCTGAACACTCCGACATGCCTGCATGGCTTCCTCCGAAGAAAAACTCGTCCAAGCAAGACACCGAAACTCCAAGCAAAAAGTCTTCGTCCAGCCATTCAAGTCCTTCGTTGCCCCTTCTCTTCCCATCCCGTACAGCCCAAATCAGACATAGCACCTGTCTCGTCTCTATCGCAGCTCGGACCACCTAAAGAGAACACTACCGCCGGCGACTCTGATTTACTTCGGGATAGTCACTCCTCTACACAGACTGGCAGGACCTCCTACGCTTCATAGACTCCCCCTCTCTCCTAGCGGATAGCAGCTCTCAGGGGACGAAACCATCCCCAGCCTCGGAAAAGCACAGACGTTTGGACGCCAGGTGTGTCTTTCTTCATGACAAAACCAGTCATTGCGTATGCTGACATGGAACAGGGGTAGCACTGGTCACGTTGAACGGATACCTCTCAAACGCACAAAAGACTGATGGCGCAGGAGCGAGGACTGAAGCTGTCTGAGTCTGCCAAGCCACGTGGCGACAGGCTAAAGAAGGACGAGTGCGAAGACGTCTCCAAGTCTAATCACGCCATCCCCGCACATCCTTCTCAACGCGAACCACGCTAATCCTCCCTACCGTTGGATCTCTTCCATCATGGAAGATCAGCAAGATGCAACGACCAATGGGAACGAGCGTGTGGTAGGCGTCTCATTATAAAAACATTTTCACTGACGCATACTTCTCAGCAGGGTACCGCGAACGTGAGCACGTACAAGAAACCCGAGACGAGCAAAAGAGGGAGGGTTTTGTGATGACTCACACGCAATCGAGCCAATACGCTCGTCCTGTGTAGGCGCTAATCGCCCGCTATCCAGCTTAAATTTGAGGTGTCTGCGGACACAAAGCCGACACGAAGGGACTGAAAGACGTCTAGGAATGACAATGGAAGTTTTTCGAAGGCAAGTAGACCTCGTCTTGCATGTGTATTCTTCACATTTCCACATGGTTACGTTGTTTCCACTTTTTAGTCGTGTCACCCATGTCATCCGTCCCCTTCCATTCCAACTTGGATGGCTTGACAGACCACTAAAGTCTTCGCGGATGATGCTACACTTCGTAAACGGTCGATTATATTGCGCACCCAACCCCCGTAGGTTATCGACATAGTCCATACGTGAAGGGCGGTCTGGGCGGTGGCATATTTTCCATGTCCTTGTGCACAGCACAACGCTAAGCGGCTAAGCAGAACGTCCAGACTGCGGTGGCGGCGGACGTTGATATTGACGGTCCCATCTCCTATGGACCCTCCTGGCCTCCAAGTACTGCATATTGCAATTAACCAGATGCCGGTCACATGTACTACGAGTCTCTGTCGTGTCGTTTTGGCTGCTCACGTCCACTGCTGCCAGCCATGGAGTTCCTTCCGTTACATCCAAGAGCAAGAAACTTGTTGCAAAGCCGTTCAATCTCACACCTCGTTGTCCCCTCCTCATCCGCCCTCGCACGCACGGGAAACGACCTCATGTGCATCCGCAAACTTACGCGAGCCATTACTGCCCGTAAAGGACATGTATTGGCAACGGCGTGCCAAAAAAACACTTGCCGAGCACTCAAGCAATTCAAAAACTGAAGGAAGCGGAGGCCTGTAATACATCCAGTCTGCAGATGTAGGCTTATGCTCACAGTCATTACTAGGTGGGATGGCGGTTGCAGTCAATCGTACTCGCACTCTCGATCTCGCTCACAGTCAAAAAGCAGACATTTCGCGCACGTACTCGAGACTAGAGATGTGTCGGTAACTCAGCTACGAACTCGACACTTCCAAAGGTCACCCAGGCGCAACCGCACACGCTCTGGCTTTACTCGAGGAGAAAACGTACTCAAGGAGAAGTTCATGCAGACACCAGATCAGT
Source organism: Pisolithus albus (assembly GCA_024613165.1). Classification (NCBI taxonomy): domain Eukaryota; kingdom Fungi; phylum Basidiomycota; class Agaricomycetes; order Boletales; family Pisolithaceae; genus Pisolithus; species Pisolithus albus. The sequence goes on from JANFAB010000094.1 coordinate 203,721, forward strand.
TCGCAGCCATTTTGATCTGCTGAGTTTTCTTTTATTTTTAATGGTTGTTTGGTTCTTGGAGCCTCCCTTCGCCGAGCATCAGCCAGCCACGCACCTGTACACCGTTCACGAGATCTTTCACCGCAGATAACGTAACTACAAGCTGTGCCGTCGATGAGACCGCTCTCTACGTACCCCATCGCCCGAGAACGAATACTCGAGCTCGGACACGTATACAGATAATACTCGCAATACTTTGTGCCATAACTCGTTCGACTCCGGCTGTGAAAACCGAGGGACGTCAGAGCTCAGTGTGGATTTGACATTCCAAAGGTACAACCGAATCCACTTTGCGATTGACTGTCGGAATCAAATCTGGACATTTGCCCCGTTTGTTTGCGAACTTCCTGCAGCTTGTACATGAAGTCTTTTAGCTTCCTTCTCGTCGACAACGCGATGCAGCAATGAGGACCGCGTGAAGCTACATCGTTTCTACGGAAGAAGTATGACGTTCCGATTCGACATTTCCATTTTCTGAAGGAAGTGCAGTCTCGTTCGTCGTCTCCCTCGAGGTTCGCCCTTTCCGTGACTCTATCAAGCATCCGATATCGTGTCCCCAGGAATAACTCGCAGGAAGCAGCCCCACTGAATGGCGACCGAATGAACTCCGGTCCGAACCCTCTCACATTTCGGTCATGGCACCAGCTTCGGGTCGTCGCCATCGAGAGAGGTATCAGTAACGCAGACACGAACTCAACACTCCAAACAGTTACGCAGTCGCAACCACACGTGCACAAGGAGTTCATGCAGCCGTCGTCGTAGTCACACCTCCCAGGGCGCACGAGATCAGTATCATAGGTCCCCCTCGAAGGCTTTTCCGACATGCTGCATCTATCATGTCATTGTTATCATTGTCTTCTCGCAATTCTACTTGTACGTTTGTTGACTAGAGTGCATCCTTGAGAAAGAATTGTTTCGCAATGAAGATTCCTCAACAAATGACGGACCAACCTTCGACAGTCATGCCAGTATCTCTATGGTTCAACTCGCACAGCTTTACTTCAGAATTCTGAGATGTCGCGTGCAGCAGCCCGTCTTTACAGGGAAGAACATTTGTTTATCTACGTAACGCAAAGGAGTTCCGTCGGATTATTCAAAGAAACACAACCAAGTACTATCATTGCACCGGAGTTGCAAAATCCGGACACCATGTCTCAGAACTCCACAACCATGCCATTATATTGTACAGAAATTATATAGGCGGGTAGAGGGGCATGTACACAGGAACCTCTGATAGAAATTAAAGTAAAATGTGAGCTGTGGAACCTGCCAGCGCGATGCCGGTTTACAGTGCAAAATGACCCAGAGTTGCAAATGTTCCCATGCGCCAAATGGACAACTGTCACGCACCGTCACACCCTATATTCCAACTCCGACACAATGATAATCTTCAAACCTTTCGTTTGACAAATCATAAGCGCGAGAAATTTACAAGTGGCGGTGCCATAGGAATTGCCCGATAAGGCTGCTGCCATCACTCCGCACTGCTCCGCTTGATTTTGTCACGTTCTTGCATTGGTTTCTCGCAACAGCAATCGCAACTGATGTTTCCTCTTGATTGTCTCTAAAAATTATTCAGGAAGTGGGGAAGTATCTGAAGAACCCCATTACAACTTTTTGGGTTTATCCGGTGTGATTTCGCTTCAGCCCTGACAAGTTACTCCAAAATTGGCCCCTTTGGAGCACCGGAATGGCTCCTACTGCTGTAAAAACAAATTTTATCTTTTAAAAAGCATAGTATCAGTCCTCTCATGCTATGGTATAACCTTCTCCATGTACAAATACATAGCTTGAATCGAAGTGTGTTGTGTTAAAATCGATGTTTTGCAACTCTGGGTCATTTTGCAACTCCGGTGCAATGATAGTACTAGGAGAAACGGACACGGTGATTCGTTCTTCAGCAACCACCAGTTCAGTCACGTCTGACCCACGGACGGAACGGCCGTGTTGCAAACTTCATATGACTTTCCTGGATGCCCCTATCACTGAATACTTCCATTAACCTCTGTCTTGCAGCTACGTCCCATTCAAATTCCCATAACCTCTCTTCGGCTTCTTCGCGTGTGCTGACATACTCCCAGCGTGTACGGAAGAAGAAGGAACAAGGATCGAGGGTGTCCCTGTCATTGCGAACATACCCTGAAACGTAGGAATTGAGAAGGCGATGAGCGGAAGTGCCATTAGGGATGGTAATTGGAACGAACATAGGATTTCCGGGACTTTAGCTCGTTGCTCGGGAGTTAGACGGTTCTTCCACCTAGTCACCTTGCAAATGACGGGATTCAGAGTTGTGACTTGTGCCCCCGCAGCCTCAGCCTCAGCTACTTCTTCTTCTTCGTCGGAGTCGCCTACGTCTATGTCGGAGAGCAGTTCATTCATGACGTCTTGTTCGATGATGTACCCAACTGCCACTTTGACGGTTGGCATGTTGGAGGCTCGGGATGGTGGTGGTCGCGGGCTATTGAAGACGACTTGGAGTCAAGATTCACAATCACGACATTTTTCTGTTAAAAATTCTGGTACGTACAGTGTTGACGCGTTTAGGGGTGTATTGTCCATGTTGTGGGGAGCCTCAAGAGCGCTGGCGTTCCTTCTGACATGCCTGGCTTCCTCCGTAGACAAACTCCTCCGAGCAAGACACCGAAACTCCAAGCAAAAAGTCTTCGTCCACTGATTTACCTCCTTCGTTGCCCCTTCTCTTCCCGTCCCGTACAGCCCACATCAGACATAGCACCTGTCTCGTCGCTGTCGTAGCCCGGACTACCTAAAGAGAACACTACCGCCGGTGACTCTGTTTTACTTCTGGATAGTCACTTCTCTACACGGCTCTCTTGATGTCGACACAGACTGGCAGGACTTCCTCCGCTTCATAGACTCCCCCTCTCTCCTAGCGGATAGCAGCTCTCAGGAGACGAAGCCATCCTCGGAAAAGCACAGACGGGGTTGGACGCCAGGTGTGACTTTCTTCATGACAGAACCAGTCATTGTGTATGCTGAGATGGAACAGGGGTAGCACTGGTCACGTCGAACGGATACCTCTCAAACGCACAAAAGACTCGGATGGCGCAGGAGCGAGGACTGTGAGTCTGCCGAGCTACGTGGCGATGGGCTAAAGAAGGACGAGTGCAAGGACGTCTCCAAGTCTAATCACGCCATCCCCGCACATCCTCCTCAACGCGTACCACGCAAATCCTCCCTGCCGTTGGATCTCTTCCATCATGGAAGATCAGCAAGATGCAACGACCAATGAGACGAGCTTGTGGTAGGCGTCTCATTATAAAAACATTTTCACTGACGCATACTTCTCAGCAGGGTACCGCGAACGTGAGCACGTACAAGAAACCCGAGACGAGCAAAAGAGGGAGGGTTTTGTGATGACTCACACGCAATCGAGCCAATACGCTCGTCCTGTGTAGGCGCTAATCGCCCGCTATCCAGCTTAAATTTGAGGTGTCTGCGGACACAAAGCCGACACGAAGGGACTGAAAGACGTCTAGGAATGACAATGGAAGTTTTTCGAAGGCAAGTAGACCTCGTCTTGCATGTGTACTCTTCACATTTCCACGTGGTTACGTTGTTTCCACTTTTGGGTTGTGTCACCCATATCATCCGTCCCCTTCCATTCCAACTTCGGTGGTTTGATTGACCACTACAGTCTTCGCGGATGACGCTACACTTCGTAAACGGTCGATTATATTTCGCACCCAACCCCCGTTAGGTTATCGACATAGTCACATACGTGAAGGACGGTCTGGGCGGTGGCATATTTTCCATGTCCTTGCGTACGACACAACGCTACGTGGCTATGCAGAACGTCTAGACTGCGGTGGCGGCGGACGTTGATAGTAACCGTCCCTTCTCCTACGGACCCTCCTGGCCCCCAAATGTCGCATATTGCAATTAACCAGATGCCAGTCACATCTACCACGATTCTCTGTCGTGTCGTTTTGGCTGCCCAAGTCCACTGCTGCCACCTGTGGAGTTCCTTCTGTTACATCCACGAGCAAGAGCATCATAGGTCTCCCTCAAAGGCTTCGTCGATATGCTGCATCTATCATGTCGTTGTTATGATCGTCGTCTCGTAATTCCACCTGTAAGTTTGATGATTAGTGTGTATCCTTAGGAATGCAAGAAAAAGAATTGTTTCACAGTGAAGATTCTCCAACGAGTGTGGACCAACCATGGTGCAACTTGCACAACTTTACTTCAGAATTCTGAGATGTTCGCGTGCAGCAGCCTGTCTTTACAAGGAGGAACATTTGTTTATCTACGTAATGCAAAGGAATCCCGTCGGGTTATTCAAAGAAGTGCAACCAAGTGTTAGGAGAAAATAGACACGCCGATTCACTCTTCAGGCTTCAGCAACCACATCCTCAGTCGTCTCTAATCCACGGACGAAACGGGCGCGTTGCAAACTTCAGATCACTTTCCTGGATGCGGCCACCAAATGCATCCATTATCCTCTGTCTTGCAGCCCTGTCCCATCCACTCTGTCGTAACTTCTCGTAGATTTCCTCACGTGTGCTGACATACTCCCAACGCGTACGGAAGAAGAAGGAACAAGGGTCGAGGGTGTCCCTGTCATCACGAACATACCCTGAAAGGTAGGTATTCAGAGGGCGATGAGCAGAAGTGCCATTAGGGATGGTAATGGGAACAAACATAGGATTTCCGGGATTTGAGCTTGTTCCTCGGGGGTTAGACGTGCCTTCCATGTAATCACCTTACAAATGACGGGATTCAGAGTTGTGGTTTCTACTCCCTCTTCGACTTCTGAATCTGATTCATCGGCGTCGGCTATGTCTATGTTGGCGAGCAGTTCATTCATGACATCTTGTTCGATAATGTACCCGACTGCCACTTTGACGGTTGGCATGCTAAAAGGCTTGGGGATGGTGGTGGAGATGGGCTACTGAAGATGGCTTGGAGTCAAACAGCGTCGGATTCCACAATCACGGCATTTTTTCTGTTAAAAATTCTGGTACGTACGCGGTGTCGACGCGCTTAGGGGTAACAGCAGTCCCTTAGTGCACAAACACATGCAAACTAAGTGGCTGTGCAGTACTGCGCGTCAGTCTCACTCAGGGATCCTTCCGAAGTCCCTCCTCCAGTCCCGTCGACGTCTTTCTTCACCCGTAGTATATCAATTCCAGCGTGTGCTCATACCCGATCTTGAGAAGAGCGGCTCCGAGGACTACGGGAAAATCCTTTCCACCCTCACTGCAGACGTGCAGGAGGGGCAGACGCGTCTCGCCGAGATCCGTCTTCGAGAACAACAGGCGATGCTGCACATCTTGCTTGGAACGATATTCATGGCTTTCAATGTTAGCCTGTTGTATGCATACGCGGACCCTTCCTAACCGCATTGCGGGAATTACTTTCAAGGCTGAATCACCATTACAGGGCCGATTCTGCCAGGACCTCTTCCTCGTATCACTGGCCTGTTCATTCGACGATCTCGCGATTTCGCCGCATAAGTCTGATGTGTTATGACGGGACGATGCACAGATACTGTGTCCAAAACGCTTCATTACTTCATGGCATTTCAACTGCATGTTTGTGGAGGGTAAGATCGCTCCTTTCAGGCTGACGGAGTATGCAAGGCCAATCATCCATTGTACTCGTCGACAGAGCGTACAATCCTCGGTATGTCCTTGCTACGCAGTGTGCGCTGCAACTACCCTTCGAGTGCCTTTCACGATGGCATCAAAACGCTTGGCAGCACGGAGTGATGGTCGCTCTGTTCCCGTTGCGTTATTCTCGTTTTGAGGCTCAGTTTACTTGTGATCTCTGGCAGGGCCGCTAGATCGCTTCTTTATGTTTTTTTTTTTTTTTTTTTTTTTTTTTTTCACTATTACGGCGCAACCTACCTCATGGGTACGACAGAATGCCCTGAGTTTTGCCGCAAGTACGCGATACGTGTCGCTGCACCGTTCTTACCATAAACAGAGGTGTGTGCGATACCTAGTGCGGACTCTTCATGCGCAATTATCCTTTGGACGATGCCATTCCACTGCTTGACGGTGCGGATGGCCCAATGGCACTGGTAGGTCTTTTTAAATGACCGACAAAGGTGTGCTGTTAACCCCACTAGTGTGAGGTGTAACCCCTCCCCGGTCAATCGTCAATCCGTCACGCATCCCGTATCAAAGTGCCTACAAAGCCAATAGAGGCGGGTGACGCACCCAAAAAAGGAATGCGAGGGAACGGCGCAGACAATTGACTTTCGCTTCCCCCGGTGTGGGATAAGGATCAGGTAAGGGCTGTTCTGAGGGTTTCGAGTTCAGAGTCGACGACATTTGCTCTGCGGATCGAATGGGCGAAGGAGTGACGTGCGAGTCGGTGGGGATGTCATTGATAGTGACGGTCCCCATCTCCTATGGACCCTCCCTGGCCTAATGTCGCATATGGCAATTAACCAAATGCCAGTCGCATCTACCACGAGTCTCCGTCATGTCGCTTTGGCGGCCCAAGTCTACTGCTGCCAGCCATCGAGTTCCATTCGGGCACATTCCACGAGCAAGAAATTCATTGTAGGCCCTGCAGCTGTTCGAATCTCATGCCCCGTTGTCTCCTCATCTGCCCTCGCACGCGCGGCAAACGACTTCATGTAAGTTAGACTCACAGTCACCCACTGTTGGGATGGCGGTCGCAGTCACTCGGACACCGATTCGCGTTCTCGTTCCCGTTCACGGTCGAGAAGCAGACACTCCCCACATGTACTCGAGACTAGAAATGCGTCAGTAATGCAGTCACGAACTCGACACATCCTGCGAACGGCCACTCAGGCGCACGCGCTCATGCCATATGCTCGAGGAGAAAACGTACTTGAAGAGACGTTCATGCAGCGTTGTCATAGTCACAAGCTGGACACACGAGATCAATACACGGCCATTTTGATCCGCTGAGTTTTCTTTTCCTTTATTTTTTTTGGAATGTTTCATTCTTGCAGCCTCCCTTGGCCGACGCATCAGCCCGCCACGCACCTGTGCACCGTTCAGAGACCTTGCACCACGGATAACGCAACCACAAGCCGTGCCGTCGATGAGACCGCTCTCGACGTGCCCCATCGCCCGAGAACGAATACTCGAGCTCGGACACGTATACAGATATACTCGCAATACTTTGTGCCATAACTCGTTCGACTCCGGCTGTGAAAACCGAGGGACGTCAAAGCTCAGTGTGGATTTGACATTCCAAAGGTACAACCGAATCCATTTCGCAATTGACTGTCGGAATCAAATCTGAACATTTGCCCCGTTTGTCTGCGAACTTCCTGCAGCTTCTACACGAAGTCTTTCCGCTTCCTTCTCGTCGACAACGCGATGCAGCAATGAAGACTGCGTGAAGCTACATCGTTTTTACGGACGAAGCATGACGTCCTGATTCGACATTTCCATTTTCTGAAGCAAGTTCGCTGCTTCCGTGACTTTATCGAGCGTCCGATATCGTGTCCCCAGGGAGAAGTCGCAGGAAGAAGTCCCACTGAACAGCGACAGAACGAACTCCGGTCCGAGTCCTCTCACATTTCGGTCATGGCACCAGCTTCGGGTCAGCGCCATCGAGAGAGGCGTCAGTTAACGCAGACGCGAACTCAGCACTCCAAACGTGGCTTACGCTCGAGGAGAAATGTTCACACACGTGCACAAGGAGTTCATGCAGCCGTCGTCGTAGTCACACCTCCTAGGGCGCACGAGATCAGTATCATAGGTCCCCCTCGAAGGCTTTTCCGACATGCTGCATCTATCATGTCATCGTTATCATTGTCGTCTCGCAATTCTACTTGTACGTTTGTTGACTAGAGTGCATCCTTGAGAAAGAATTGTTTCGCAGTGAAGATTCCTCAACAAATGACGGACCAACCTTCGACAGTCATGCCAGTATCTCTATGGTTCAACTCGCACAACTTTACTTCAGAATTCTGAGATGTTCGCGTGCAGCAGCCCGTCTTTACAGGGTGGAACATTTGTTTATCTACGTAACGCAAAGGAGTTCCGTCGGATTATTCAAAGAAACCCAACCAAGTACTAGGAGAAACGGACACGGTGATTCGTTCTTCAGCAACCACCAGTTCAGTCACGTCTGGACTCTGATCCACGGACGGAACGGCCGTGTTGCAAACTTCATATGACTTTCCTGGATGCCCCTATCACTGAATACTTCCATTAACCTCTGTCTTGCAGCTACGTCACATTCAAATTCCCATAACCTCTCTTCGGCTTCTTCGCGTGTGCTGACATACTCCCAGCGTGTACGGAAGAAGAAGGAACAAGGATCGAGGGTGTCCCTGTCATTGCGAACATACCCTGAAACGTAGGAATTGAGAAGGCGATGAGCGGAAGTGCCATTAGGGATGGTAATTGGAACGAACATAGGATTTCCGGGATTTTAGCTTGTTGCTCGGGGGTTAGACGGTTCTCCCACTTAGTCACCTTGCAAATGACGGGATTCAGAGTTATGATTTGTGCCCCCCGGAGACTCAGCTGCAACTTCTGCTTCGTCAGAGTCGCCTACGTCTATGTCGGAGAGCAGTTCATTCATGACGTCTTGTTCGATGATGTACCCGACCGCCACTTTGACGGTCGGCATGTTGGAGGTTCGGGGTGGTGGTGGAGGCGGGCTACTGAAGATGACTTGGAGTCAAACAGTGTGGGATTCCACAATCGCGGCACAGCCGTACCTTTTCTCCTTACATCCGGGATTTTTTTCTGTCGATGCGCTTAGGGGTAATAAGCAGTCCCTTGTGAGCAAACACATGCAAACTAAGAATGGGTGGCTGTGCATTACTATCCGGAGTCCCTCCACCAGTTATGTCTTTCTTCACTCGTCTGTTCAGAAGGGCTTGTCAGTATACCATGCATCGATTCCAGCGCGTTCTTATACCCGACCTTGAGTAGAGCGGCTTCGACCACTTGCGAATCCTTTTCCACTCTCTCTGCAGACGTGCATGTCTCGCCGAGATCCATCTTCGAGAACGAAGGACGACGCTGTGCTTCACACTTCGAACGATATTTATTTGGTTTCAATATGTCAGCCTGTGGTATACGCCGACCCTTCCCAACCGAATTAATTTTAAGGCTGAATCATCATTAGAGGGCGGATTCTGCCAGGACCTCTTCCTCGTATCGCTGGCTTATTCATTCGTGGATCTCGCAATTTTAGCGCGTAAGTCCGATGCGTTATCACGGGTCGATGCCCAAAAATTATGTCCAAAATGTTTCAATAGTTCATGGCCTTTCACTGCAAGTTTGTCGAGGGTAAGATCGCGCGTCTCAGGCTGACGGAGTATGCAGGGCCAATCGTGCACTGTCCACCTCGACAGACCGTACAATCCCCAGTATGTCCTTGCTACGCAGTGTGCGTTGTAACTACCCTTAGAGTGTTTTTCCCAACGGCGTCAAGATGCTTGGCGGCATGGGGTGGTGGTCACTCTCCTCCCATTGCGTTATTCTCGTTAGGAGGCTCAGTTTACTCTTGGTCTGTGAGATACGGCCGCTAGAGATGGCTCGTTTGCGTTCTTCCACTATTATGACGCAACCTACCTCTTGGGTACGACAGAACGCCCCGAGTTCTGGGAACCGCAGGTATCTCGCTGCACTCCCATTCTTACCATAAACTGAGATGTGTGCGATATGTAGCGCGGATGCGCACTTACTCTCTGAATAGTGTCATTCCACTACTTGACGATGTGGGTGGCCCAATGGCACTGGTAGGTCTTTGCATATGATCGACCAAGCTGTGCTGTTAACTTCACGACTATGAGGTGTAACCTCTCCGCGGTCAATTGTTGATCTGTCAAGTATCCGGTATCAAAATGCCTACAAAGCCAGCAGGGGCAAGTGACAGGCCCCAGAAAAAGGGAATGACACAGAAAATCGACTTTCGCTTCCCCCGGTGCGGGACGAGGAACAGGTAAGGGCTTTTCTGCGGGTTCCGAGTTCATAGACGATGACATTTGCTCTGCCGGTCGAATAGGCGAAGGAGTAGATGTGCCAAATGGTGAGGGTGTCGTTGATACATAGTGACGGTCCCCCCCTGCTATGGACTCTCCCTGGCCTCCAAGTGTCGCATATTGCAATTAACATATATACCAGTCACATCTACCACGAGTCTACGTCGTGTCGTTTTGGCTGCCGCAGTCCGCTACTGCCAGCCGTCCAGTTCCATTCGGGGACATTCCACGAGAAAGAAATTCATTGCAAGGCGGCTGTTCAAATCGCCCGCCGCGTTGTCTCCTCATCTGCCCTCTTACGCACGGGAAATGACTTCACTCGAGTTAGCCTCACAGTCACCGACTAGGCGAGATGGCGGTCGCAGTCACTCGTAGTCGTACTCGCGCTGTCGTTCTCGTTCACGGGCGAGAAGCAGACGTTTCGCACATGTACTCGAAACTAGAGATGTGTCAGTAAACCAGCCACGAACGCGACGCGCTTATGGCGTATGCTGGAGGACAAAACGTAGTCAAGGAAAAGTTTGCGCAGCCGTGGTTGTAGTCACAATCTCGGGCACACGAGATCAATACACGGCCATTTTGATCCGCTGAGTTTTCTTTTATTTTACTTTTTTTGGAATGTTTCATTCTTGCAGCCTCCCTTGGCCGACGCATCAGCCCGCCACGCACCTGTACACCGTTCAGAGACCTTGCACCACGGATAACGCAACCACAAGCTGTGCCGTCGATGAGACCGCTCTCTACGTGTCCCATCGCCCGATAACGAATACTCGAGCTCGGACATGTATGCAGATATACTTGCAATACTTTGTGCCATAACTCGCTCGACTTCGGCGGTGAAAACCGAGGGACGTCAGGGTTCAGAGTGGATTTGACGTTCCAAAGGTACAACCGAATCCACTTCGCGATTGACTGTCGGAATCAAATCTGAACATTTTCCCCGTTTGTTTGCGAACGTCCTGCAGCTTGTCTTTCCGCTTCCTTCTCGTCGACAACGCGATGCAGCAATGAGGACTGCGTGAAGCTACATCGTTTCTACGGAAGAAGTATGACGTCCTGATTCGACATTTCCATTTTCTGAAGGAAGTGCAGTCTCGTTCGTCGTCTCCCTCGAGGTTCGCCGCTTCCGTGACTCTATCAAGCATCCGATATCGTGTCCCCAGGAATAAGTCGCGGGAAGAAGTCCCACTGAACACGACAGAATGAACTCCGGTCCGAGTCCTCTCACATTTCGGTCATGGCACCAGCTTCGGGTCAGCGCCATCGAAAGGGGCGTCAGTTAACGCAGACATGAACTCAGCACTCCAAACAGTTACGCAGTCCAACCACACGTGCACAAGGAGCTCATGCAGCCGTCGTCGTAGTCACACCTCGTAGGGCGCACGAGATCAGTATCATAGGTCCCCCTCGAAGGCTTCGTCGATACGCTGCATCTATCATGTCATTGTTATCGTCGTCGTCTCGCAATTCCACTTGTGCGTTTGTTGACTAGAGTGCATCCTTGAGAAAGAATTGTTTCACAGTGAAGATTCCTGAACAAATGACGGACCAACGTTCGACACTCGTGCCAAAATCCGTATGGTGCAACCTGCACAACTTTACTTCAGAATTCTGAGGTGTTCGCGTGCAGCAGTCTGTCTTCACAGGGTGGAACGTTTGTTTATCTACGTAATACAAAGGAATTCCGTCGGGTCGTTCAAGGAAGTGCTACGAGAAAATAGACATGCTGATTCACTCCTCAGCGCTCAGCAACCACCCCCTCAGTCACGTTTAATTCACGGACGAGATTTCCGCGTTGCAAACTTCATATCACTTTCCTTAATGCCCCTACCAAATTCGTCCATGAACCTCTGTCTTGCGGCTACGTCCGATTCAAAGTGGCGTAACTTGTCGTAGATTTCATCGCGTGTGCTGACGTACTCGTAGCGTGTACGGACGAAGAAGGAACAATGATCGAGGTTGTCCGCGTCATTGCGAACACACCCTGAAAGGTAGGTATCGAGAGAGCAATGAGCAGAAGTGCCGTTACGGATGGTAATGGGAACAAACATAGGATTTCCGGGATTCTAGCTTGTTGCTCGGGGGTTAGACCTGCCCTCCATGTAATCACCTTGCATATGACGGGATTCAGAGTTGTGACTTGTGCCCCCTCAGCCTCAGCCTCTGCAACTTCTGCTTCGAAGTCGCCTATGTTTATGTCGGAGAGCAGTCTACTCATGACGTCTTGTTCGATGATGTACCCAACTGCCACTTTGACGGTTGGCATGTTGGAGGCTCGGGATGGTGGTGGTGGTGGACTATTGAAGGCATTGAATTGGCGACTCGGATTCAAATAGTGTCAAATTCCAATGGCCTAATGCAAAGCACCACTACTAGTACAATCACGGCATTTCTTTTGAATTTTCTAGTACAATGGTGATGGACCTAGTCCGTCTTTTTGTTTTGGGTGTGGCACTTCGTCTTTTTGTTGTCAGACAAGAAACAATAACAATTTCTAGTTTTCTTTTGTTTGTGAGATGACAATGAGTTGCCACTAGTTGCCCAGTTCGAATCAGACCTAGCCATATGAGCAATGTATGGGTAGTCAGCCCATCTTTTGTTTCGGATGTGGCACTGTCTACCTTTCTTTTGTTCATGACAACATGTTCCGGTATATCCTTTCATTCTTTTATGTCTGCCAGGCTCCATAAATACAACCTTGATCACCCATAGTTTGATACATGAACACACACTTTCAAAGTCTGTCTCAGCATGAATAGGCCCCCTCGCTTTGCACGGGATGATCCTGACATTCCAGAGAGACTCTGTAACCGCATCGAAAGTTGGGCCCTCCAACCACCAAAGAGTCAATTTCAACAATACGGGCCCCTCAATGCATTCCTATCTATCAAATTCCCACCCTCAGATTACCTGGTGAAACCCCAGGCTCTCCTCCGCGCAATTTACCCTGGAATCCCAGCCGAAAATGCACATGCAGGTATCCCTGTGCGGAATGTGGATGAAGATGGGGTAGCTGAGCTTGTGATGGAAGTTGAAGAAGGCCGGGTTTCTCTCGACTCAAACAGTAAGAACAAACCAAAAGACTTCGGATGGTAGTCAACTAATACTCTATCTACTAGATGCTGTGGTTGTAAAAGCAGAAAAGACATATCCAGACTTCGTTGTCACTGCTTATGGTGATGTTGCAAGGCCACATGAGGATAACGATGGTGATGTTATCCGGTTGATCATTGAAGTGGGGTCGATCAAACCATCTGCATCGGAAGCAAAAACCAAACAAGAGATCCAACTACAGCTTTATGAATACCTCAAAGTTACGGGAGGAAAGGGATACCGTTGGAAAGGAGATATCATCGGGATCGCCATACTCGGAACCGAGTTCTCAATTCTGAAACCATGGAAGGAGGATTATACCAAGAGTGGGAAATGGTACAGCCTGTACTCAGAAACGTTTACCAATGCTATTAAACGGGTGGTAAATATCTAGTATCTCAAGATGTGTAGTTGAATGTAGAATGTTTTTCTTTTGTCATGCGGTACACCGCAGAAGACAACTTGTTCACGATAGCAAAGAAATGAAATAGTATACGACAGTTTGTTGGGTGTTTGTCGGGTATTCATTGATAGTGACGGTCCCCATCTGCTATGCATCCTCGTAGTTCCCCTGTGTCACAGTGCCACATGCTAAGTAACATTTAACAAGGAACTCATTGCCCGTTCAATCTCACACCCCGTTGTCCACTTCTCAAGATCTCGTCTCCCTATGCACGCGCAGGAAACAACTTCATGTGTCTGGTTAGTTTCACAGTCGCCCACTAGGTGGGACCACTGTCGCAATCGCTCGTATCTACGCTCTCGATCAGGTTCACGGTCGAGAAGAGTAGTCGTTTGGAACTCGACACGCCAGATGGTCGCTGGGCCAGGTGCACCCGCGTGCACTCATGACATAAGTGGAGGGGGAAACATAGACGCGCGTACTCAAGGAGAAGCTCACGCAGCCGTGGTCGTGGTCAAACATCCCGCACACGGGATCAATATGCTGCCATTTTCATCCGTTGAGGGCGCTGTTGGGCGCCTGGGTTCTTGCTCTGCTCCGTTTTAGGTGAGCTTGGAAGACTTTGCACCACACGGTTTGAAAATTGACTGATTGTTTGTTCCGAATACCACAGGTCAGAGAATATCTCTTGCAACTAGAATTCACCGCAGGACAGTTCACTCCCAGTTACAGCATTTGAAACCGAGCCGACTAACCACCGCCGCCGTCCACCAGCCTGAAATTTTCCTGCCGTTTCTACACTCTGTCTTTCCGTTTCCTTCCGGTCGTCGACGGGATAGGCAGCAATGGACTGCACGTGAAGCTACAGTCTTTCTAAGGCTGGCGTCCCGACTCGACTTTTTCTATTTTCTGAGCTAAGTGCAGTCTGTTCTGCCATCTCCCTCGGGGATCACGGTCGCTCACCGCTTCCCCGACTCTATCGAGCATCCAATATATTTGGATGACTATGTTTTACAATTTATTTTGATATCTAGTTGACATCTTTTGAGAGAAACCGGCTCGTCATACCACGCCTTCTCTAGACATGTCGAGCGAGGGCCAACGTCAACGTTTCTGGGACTACTCACGCGACTCTGTTTCAGTCAGCAGCTTGTCTTTCACGGTGGGTGGGACATTTATTCATCTACATAACGCGAAGGAACCCCATCGGGTTATTCAACGAAACCAACCAAGTGCTAGGAAGCATATGGACACGGTGATTCGCTGTTCAGCAACCACCAACTCAGTCACGTCTAATTCCACGGACGAAACGACCGTGTCGCAAACTTCATATGACTTTCCTGGATGCCCCTACCAAATACTTCCATGAACCTCTGTCTTGCGGCTGCGTCCGATTTAAAGTGGCGTAACCTGTCGTCGATTTCTTCGTCCGTGCTGACATACTCCCAGCGTGTACGGACGAAGAAGGAACAGGGATCGAGGGTGTCCCTGTCCTTGCGAACATACCCTGAAAGGTAGGTATCGAGAGAGCAATGAGCAGAAGTGCCGTTACGGATGGTAATGGGAACAAACATAGGATTTCCGGGATTCTAGCTTGTTGCTCGGGGGTTAGACCAACCCTCCATGTAATCACCTTGCATATGACGGGATTCAGAGTTGTGACTTGTGCCCCGTCAGCCTCAGCCTCAGCCTCTGCAACTTCTGCTTCGAAGTCGCCTATGTTTATGTCGGCGAGCAGTCTATTCATGACGTCTTGTTCGATGATGTACCCGACTGCCACTTTGACGGTTGGCATGTTGAAAGTCTTGTGGAAGGCGGGCTACTGAAGATGACTTGCAGTCAGATAGTTTTGGATTCCAGAATGACGGCATTTATCTGTTAAAAATTCTGGTCCGTAAATGGCGACGCGCCAGGGATGGCGCATTTTCCTAAGACTAAGTGGCTGTGCCGTACTCCACCAACTTTTGTCTTCCCTCACTCGTCTGTTCGGAAGGGTTTGTTAGTATATCATACATCAATTTTAGCGTGTGCTCATACCCGATCTTGAGTAGAACGGTTCCGAGGACTACGAGCAAATCCTTTCCACCGTCTCTGCAGACGCGTCTCGTCGAGATCCGTCTTCGGGAACGACGGACGACGCTGCACTGCACTTCTTGCTTGGAACGGTATTCATTTGGCTTTCAATGTCAGCCTGTAATATGTCTATGCGGACCATTCCCAACCGTACTGCGGGAATTACTTTCAATGCTGCATCACCATTACAGGGTGGATTCTGCCACGACCTCTTCCTCGTATCACTGGCCTGTTCATTCGAGGATCTCACGATTTTACCACGTGAGTCTGATGTGTTATGACGGGACGGTGCCCAGATATTGTGTCCAAAATGTCAACTGCGAGTTTGTGGAGGGTAAGATCGCGCGTCTCAGGCTGACGGAGAATCGACAGGGCGTTCCTCGGTAATTCCTTGCTACACAGTGTGCGCTGCATCCACCCTTCGAGTGCCTTTCCCGATGGCAGCGTCGCTCTGCTCCCGTTGCGTTACTCTGGAGAGCACTGTCGTTTGTGGGCTCAGTTTATTTGTGGTCTCTGACAGGTCTGTGTTCTCCCACTATTACAGCGCAACCTACCTCTTGGGTACGACGGAATGCTCCGAATTTTGCCGCAGGTATGTGATACGTCTCGCTGCACCCGTATTCTTACCATAAACAGATATATGTGAAATATCTAGCGCGGATTCATCATGCGCACTTACTCTCTGGACAGTGTCATTCCACTGCTTGACGATGTGGGTGGTCCAATGGCACTGGTAGGTTTTTTCAAATGTCTGACGAAGGTGTGCTGTTAACCCGTTCCCAGTCAATTGCTGATCCGTCAAGTATCCAGTATCAAAGTGCCTACAACGCCAACAGAGGCAAGTGACAAACCCCCAAAAAAAGGAATGAAACAAAAACGCGACTTTACATCAGCTTCGATCATGGAAATGGAGACGTGGCACGGACGTAACGCGAATCACTTGCTGTCTACCTCCATCGCTTCCCCCGGTACGGGATGAGGATCTGGTAAGGGTTTCTCTGCGGGTTTCGAGTTCATAGTTGAGGACATTTGCTCTGCCGGTCGAATAGGAGAAGGATTAGATGTGCCAGACGGTCACCGGGAATGTTGTTGATAGTGACAGTCCATATGACAGTTCCCATCTCCTATGGACCCCAAAGTGTCGCATATTGCAATTACCGATGTGCCCGTCACATACACCACGAGTCTCTGTGTCGCTTTGGTTGCCCGAGTGCACCGCTGTCAGCCGTCGAGTTCCTTTCCGGCACATCCACGAGCAAGAAATTCGTTGCAAAGTTTTTCAAATCTCACGTCTCGTTGTCCGATTCTCATCTGCCCTCGCACGCACAGGAAACGACTTCATGGAAGTTATCCTCACAGTCACCCTCTAGGTGGGATGGCGGTCGCAGTCACTCCTACTCACGGTCGAGAAGCAGACGTTTCGCACACGTACTGAGGACTAGAGATGTGTCAGTAACGCAGTCACGAACTCGACGCGTGCGTGGCATATGCTCGAGGAGAGAACGTACTCAAGGAGAAGTTCACGCAGCCGTAGTCAGAAACTCCGGCACACGAGATCAACATGCGGCCATCCTGACCCTCCGAGTTTTCTTGTATTTTTTGATGAACATTTCATTCTCAGAGCCTCCCTTGGCTGAGCATCAGCCAGCCAAGCATCTGTACACCATTCACGAGACCTTGCACCACGGATAAGCAACCACAAGCCGTGCCGTCGATGAGACCACTCTATGTACACTATTGCCCGATAACGAATACTCGAGCTCGGACATGTGTACAGATATACTTGCAATACTTTGTGTCATATCTCGCTCGACTTCGGCAGAGAAAACCATTGGGAATCGAGGGATGTCAGAGTGGATTTCGCATTCCAAATCCACAGCCCGTTTTCTCTGTTCGTGTCTTCCGAGCCTACGTACACTAAGTCCTGCACACTCCGAAAATTAAAACGACGGCGTACCGATTCATCCTCCCGGAGAGCATTTTATCATTCTCTCTCCGGCTTTCTGCCTCCCTTCTCGGTCCCCGTGGGACCTTCCGACGGTGGACTAACCTCTTTCCCCTTTTCCTTAGCCCATGTTTCCCGTCCGCCGTACCTCAACTTCCTCTCCTTCCCGTTAGACCCGTTTTTCAATGACCATGTTTCCTTGGAAGGGCTAGGAACATCATACGGCTCATCCCGACTCACATTCTCATACTGATCTTCCCATCTCGATTTCTGTTCATTGCCGCCCGTCATCTGCGCCGAATCACGAGTCTCAGACCACTCCCCAGAGTGTGCGCTAGCTTGTGACCACTGTCCCGACGTCGGTGCGTCCTGAGCGGATTGGACATTTTCGCATGAAGGGTCGACAGCGTATACGGATGAGGAAGGTGGGGATGTGTCGACGTCGTCTTTAAGATAGTCTTCGGTGTTGGGGTGCGGCGATGGTTCGGTGTCAGGCGCAAGTCTATCTGATGCGGTTGGAGGCGCGGACGATGGAAAGATATGGGAGGACATCGTAGAGGGGCCAGAGGGACCTCCAGGGGCGTGAGAGAGAGAATTCCTGTAAAGAGGTGTACGGAGACGTAGGTGCCTCCGAGTGCCGCTGTAGACGAGAAGTGGAGTAGTACGGTTCCGCGAGATGGACGCGGTGGCTGCGATGGGAGATCTGAGCGTGGTTCGTAACAACATCTCTCGAAATCTCGGCGTCTGGTTAGCGCTTTTGACTGCTAGTTACAGTGCCAGGTCGATTCCGGCTGGTTGATATAAGGCGTTCTGGAATGACGTCATGATATCACTGTGTCTTACACGTGACTAGATTGATTAGTGTCTGGTCTCACAAACTACCTGCGAACTGACAAGGGAGTTAGGTATGTTGTTGACGGGAGCCAAACTACGGGATCAGGCTTTGTCAACGACGATGGCCATTGTCTGGTGCAGGAGATGAATGCAATTCGCGCGTGTTGGCAAAAAGACGACGGGGCGGCACAGACACGGCATAATATATGAATGCGTCGCAATCAAAAGCTCGTTCAAAGACAAGTACTCACTAGAGTAAGTTGACCTGATATCCCGTAGTCGTTGGAGTCGTACGTCCGTCCCGCTCTGCCAGAGCTAGTATACACACCCATTCCTACATCCTTCCCGTCCTACGCATGCACACACCACAGCTCACTCTCCCTTCTTCTTTTTTTCCTCCACGATCACCACGTTCGCACTCGGCACGGATTTAAACACCCCTGTCGCACTCTCGATGAGCTCTAGCACGTCGTCCGCAACATCCCCTTGTACAACGATCTCGTCTTGCCCTTGCGCGTTCTTCGTGACGGATGCGCCAGTAGCAAATTTTTGAGCGAGGAATTTAGAAGCCTTTTTCAGCTCGACATCTATCGGAAGGTGGCAGGAATACTTTTTATGAGTTTACGAAGAGGGTAGGGGGGATGTGAGTGGAGGGGGGACGCACCGAACGCCTCGAGCCCATGGATAGCCGTGACAAATTTCCGCTTGTTCCTCTCCATCCTTTTTATCGAGACTTGAGATGCCATCTTCTTCTTAAGTGCTGCATCCGCCTTTTTCTCGGCCTTGGCTTCCTTCTGGGCGGTGTCCTTCTCGAGCTTAGCTTGCGCTTCTAAGCTAAGTGTCCCGAGTTTGGATTGGAGAGCTTCTGCTCAAAAAAATCAAAATGGAGGTGACACCGTCGATGTGGTGTCGGATAAGCAACCTCGAGAACGTGAAGTAGAACCCACCGTTTGAGTAGTACTTTTCATACAACGCTGGATGCGACTCCTTCAACCATTCTTTGCATCGAGTGAGGCTGGATCCGAATTCGCAGTACTCGGGTGGAAAAGTGCAGACTGCGCATCGTCCGTGTCGAACAGTAGCGTATAGGGTTATCAGCGTTGTCGTGCAGGATTGAGTGTCAATTTCACAACTCTGTCAAGTGCTTGGCCAGGGCATCACTTGCCTTGACAATACAAGACTTGAATGGGCCGGATAGGTTCTGATTGGGATTCGGAGGACATTGTGAATATTTACAAAGATGGCAGTTGCGACGATGATGATGGTGGGCGTCACTGGAGATAAACTGTAATCAATCTACGATAACCAACACCTCGTTGAATGAATCTATGGAATCGACCAAAAAAAAAGAAAATAAATATTGAGACCCGTAGGTCTACCACTCCGGAACAGCGTGTCATCCTTGTGCAGGGGCCATGCTAATCTTCTCTGTATCGTTCCAATTTTTACGTATGTCACCCCGAAGGGGACATCTTCAGTGGACAGGATGGACTGCCGGTCAGCTGAGTTTTGGTTTTTGTTTGTCGGGCGGGCTGTAAAGAGTTTCCTTTTGTGGAATCGCTGAGTTGCCTTATCGGACACCTTCGACTCGGTCAGTCTTGGATCAGAATGAGATGCGGCCACCAACCCTCAAACTGCTCCTTCGCCACTCTCAGCGGTATCGCGGTGCGACGGTAAAAACGGTTCCTCTGCCGCATTCCCACTTCCACTGTCGCGATCTCGGCTCGACTTTTTATGTCGGAGATGCTCGTTCTGGTCCCCGTGCGTTCTTTCTTTTGGTTTGCGGGATGAATCTGGGTAGGGGGACTGGGACGGCGCTCGAGATTCCTTCTCTGGTGCCGCTGTCGATGACGACCCGGACGCACTGGTCACAGACGAACTGGCCAGATCCACGCTTCCCAGCGTCGCACAACTATAATACGATTTGTGCGACCCAGGCGTCCTCTGATTGCTCCATTCCCCTGCACTGCCAGCCCCTCCGGACTTCGTTGCCGTTCCCTCCATCTTCGCTTTGGTTCCTGCGTCCATGCCAACGCCAGTACCAGTTCCTGTAACGCCCTCCCCACTCCCCTTGTTCTGCTTCACATCCTCGACGGACGTCCCAAGCCCAAGTACTTGTTTGAGTGCGGCGAGGATACCTGGTGGTTTCGCTTCTTCTTCTCCTTTTACTTCACTTTGTCCTTGGTTTCTCGCTCGCATAGAACGAGACGCCTCCGTTCCACTCGCAGATCCAACCTGCTCGACGAACCCCACACCCTCTTTATTCCCCGTTAATCCCGATGTTGGCGCCTTCAATCCGCCTTCGGTTGCAGATGCAGCCGCGTCCAGAGACGGCGAGGCCTTTGCTTTTTCCTTCCCCTCTTCAGTCTCTTCGTCCGGTTTCGAGGTGGAACTAGCATGCCGTGTTTCGAATCCAGAACGCGCAGCTTGTGAAAGTGGGTCCTGCGGATGGCGTTGAGCGGGATCTGTGACATGCCCCTGCGACAGTTGGGGGTCTCTGCCGTCATTAGGCTCGGTGTTTGCGTTGTCGTATTTGGTGCTAGCGTCGGTGGTAGTACTGCGAGTGATGGAGGTGCTGGCAATGATATGCCGAGGAATGCAAGTGCCTGCTGTCATGCGTGATATCCACGCACGCGACATAGTCGCCCGTAAGACACTCATGTTGAGTTTCCCCTCTCGACCGGCCATGGTCATCTAGGAAGAATGAGGAATGACATCATAAAGAACGATCGCGCATCATGACGTCACGCGTCATCCAGAACAGACTCATCGTCACCGACCCCGTTCATGATATTCGGAAGTCTGATAAACGGATGGGGATGTGTAGGATGTAATATGTGATTAGCGTGTGAGGAGTTAAAGCTACAAATGAAGGACGTGGTATGAATGTTTGGATGCACTGAGGATGGGGAGCGCTTGAAGAAGAAAAGCGCAAACTCGCACTGATTCTAGATTGTCACCGAAAGAAATGACAGAAGAAACAAAAACGACGAAAAGCACAAGTTACTATATGATGTCATTCATCGACGATCCACAAAGACCTCTGCCATCCACACGTCGTCTTGTAAATTCCAACATGCGAGGAGGATGAGTTTGTCGAAACTGATGCCCCCCGCACTCGTCCGCCAGTCGTGCGCGAGAGGAGAGGGGGGATATGTCGATGATTTCTATGGAGATGCTTAGTATAGGAGGTAGATATGAAAGAAAGGAGAGGTGTATTACGAACCATGACAAAGCTATGGTATGCATTGGCTATGTCTACGGCGAGCTGCCCGCGCGTCAGCGGACCACTGGACGTAAACATTTCGATAGAGGAGATCCACTCGACATGTTCGTATCCCGGCCACTAGTGACCTCGTTGAATTCGCGGATACGGAAAGTCAAACAAGTATCGGGACGCACTGGAATGACGAGCCTAATTCTGACCACGCGCAAGGCCTTGCCCATCGTTGCTCCAACATGCTCGGCGGCACCTACAATCATTCTTTCAAGCACACACCCCGACCTAACGACCAGCTCCCGCATCGGGACACCCATCCCTCGGCTCGGTGCCCCGATCAGCTCAAACAAGATAGGTGCAGCGGGGAACGCTCGTGGCTGTACAGCGGTGATTTTGGGTGGCGGAGACTGTGGGAGCCTCACGAACGAGGGATGGGGAAGGGTCGTTTGGAAAGGCGGGGAAAGTGTCGGACATGCATCGGAGAGAGCGCTGTGTTGAGATTGGAAGGTCGGTGGAACGGGTTGGTGGAGCGGATTGAAAAAGTTGGGCATAGTTAAACGTTTTGAGTAAGGCTTCCAGAAGAAAACAACGGTGAGATGGTAACGTACCGTGGCGTTTGCTTTATACTTGGATCGAGGTTGAAAGGGATTGAAAGGATTGAAAGACGTGGGTCTCGCCAAACCGCCGATCATGAGGGAGACAAAGGATGGGTATGAGGCCACGAGGCCGTCCTCGTTGCGTGCACCCACAAAGAAATCATGATCGATTCGTCAGAGCAGTGTATCGGGAGTGCCGATGCAGGCTTGAATGTGAGTTGTAGAGATTTCCGGCCACTGGTGGTTTGAAGGTGCGGAGGGTGGACTGTGTGGTGCCTGCACGCTTTTGAGAATGGTAGCCAAACCTGCAACGTTGTACTACACACGTCAGTCTCCCACTGACCAACGCATGAAAAGCGGGTTTCGATTACAGGTGGGAGTGTACCAGGCGTTCCGGTGAGATGGGATGTGTGGTCATACCCGTGCCAGTGATCTGCACCACCAAGTCTTGCCCTGGCGTGCGATCGACGGTTGTTCTGTCGCTGCCTTCTTGACGAGAGATGTCGGAAATTCAGTATAGCGAGTGCCCAACGTTGAGGACAGCGAAAACCACAAAGATGTCCTTGAAGGCCGTTAGGGTAGTTGTGCACAGTCCATACACGTCACCCGGCTGCCCCGGAATTCGGTTACCCTTGATACCGACATCGAAATCGCAGTGATGGCCGCGAGGCCAACCGCCCTTTACAAGAGCACTGCTAGCCACGATAGGTATTCTCGAAGGACACCGTTCTACAGCGGGTGGCACCTGCTGTCGAAAGCACTGTACAGACGGGGGCGCTGCCATTTGCTGAGCGCTTCATTTTGTGCGGTTTAAATAGTCCGTTTGATGCTGCCGGCGCCTTCTATCTCGGTCGCTGATACCACCGTCTTCTCCCTGCCATGGAGCGACACGAACAGCAGAAACAAGAACCTTCCGCAGGGCGGATACTACGACGAGCGGCGGGACTCTTGACGACTCAAGGTAAACCCACGCCGGCGGTCCAAGACGTCCTCAAGCCTCAACACCATGATACCACCACTCCTGATTCCTCGCAGAGCAGCTCTTCCGACAGCGGCCTTCGTCGTTCTCTTTCGAATCGACTCTCCAAAGTCAGAGCTGGACCGGTCGTTCGCGCAATCTCGCTGCAACGTAGTCCCCCTAATCACGATGGCCAGATTAGGAAGCGGCACGGAAGAGCCCAGTCAGAGTCACAAGCACTCGTCCGGAGTCCAGGCTATAACAATGCAAACATCTACAGCTTGACCGAGCACGTCGAACCCGTTCAAACATCATCGCCAGTGCATCTGGAAGACGCAGCGAACCACCGGACATCATCATTACAACAAATCTCGCGCAAGCCATCCATGGCCGACGTGCCTGTCCCCGCACTCTTGCAACACGGCGTTCCGATGACCAAGGTGTCGCCTCGTTCGCAAAAGAGCTACATCTTTCGACTCGATGCCGATCAGGGTCAGATCATCTGGGAATCTAAGAAGCTGAGAATTAGTGCGTGGTGCTCTACGCATTCATCGTCCATCCCTGACTTTGCATGCGACTGCTCGTGCAGTACCCATCGAGAACATCAAAGAACTTCGATCAGGATCGGACGCCACATACTATCGACAACTATACCAACTCGCCCGCGAGTACGAGGATAGATGGATAACCATCATCTACATCCTCGATGGCCAATACAAGACCCTTCACCTGATCGCCTCGTCAAAAGAAAGCTTCCAGCTATGGGATATCACCTTGCGAAAGCTATACGCGATCCGTCAAGAATTGATGACAGGTCCAGGAAACGAGGAAATGCGACACGCCATGTGGGTAAGGCAGTGTTGGAAGTCGTCTGACCATCAAAACGATCAAAAACTGTCCTTGGACGAAGTCGAAAGACTTTGCAGGCGTCTCAATGTAAACGCTTCCCAAGACAGTTTGGTGCGCTTGTTCAAAGTGGGCTGCACCTTTCATTTCCGCCTTAGAAGACCCTATACTTATATTCTCAAAGCAAGCCGACTCACAAAACAGCGGCTTTCTCGATTTTAACGATTTTCGCAAGTTTGTCAAACTCCTCAAGGCGCGACCGGAGCTCGATCTTCTCTACAAGAAGTTGTCCTCCAAAAACGGCGGAAAGTTCACGTTCACAACTTTCGAAGCCTTTATGCGGAACTGTCAAAAGGCATGTCCTGTGCCGCATGAACCCACACATGCCCCGGCTCATATCGTCTGTAGTCTTCTCTAAACCAGGAGGAGCTGCGAACGGTGTTCTCGCGCTACGCAAGGAAATCTGAGGCAGAACTTACGACTACACCATCGCCACCCTCGAATGGCTGCGACGATGTAACCATGTCTCTCGATGCGTTTACTGCCTTTTTGCTATCATCTGACAATTCTGCATTCACGGACCAACATGGACGGATATACCAAGACATGACTCAACCACTCTGCCATTACTTTATCTCTTCCTCCCACAATACGTATCTCGTCGGTCACCAGCTGGTTGGTGACAGCACGATCGAGGGGTACATCCGTGCTCTCCTTCAAAGCTGCCGAAGCGTCGAGCGTAAGTACGTTCGTCTCGTCCTTACCGCGTTTTCTGACGCTCTCCCAGTGGACATCTACGACGGTGACCACGAACCAATGGTCTTCCACGGCAAGACTTTAACGTCCAAGGTGCGGGTCCGAGAGGTCTGCGAGGCGATATCGAAATATGCATTCGTGACGTCGCCTTACCCGATCATCATCTCTGCTGAAGTGCACTGTTCGGTTGCTCAGCAGGACATGCTCGTCGCTATCATGCATGAGGTATTCGGAGAAGCTTTGGTCAGTGCTCCTTTAGGGGAGCATCCGAAGATCGATAAGCTTCCGAGCCCTGAGGAGTTGAAGGGAAAAGTGTTGCTGAAGGTGCGTGTACTTGTGGAACCCGTTAGTGCGGCTTTTCCGTGACCCCTGCTCCAGGCGAAGAATCTCTACGTTTCGGAACGGGAACAGATCCGTACGAAAGAAGTAGTTGTCGATACGGAGTCGTCTTCTACAGACACGTCGGCTTCTGACTTGGATGTCGCCCATGAAGTTAGGGAAGAATTGCGCAGGGCCAAGACACAGAATATCGAGGCTATCAAAGGTATGCCGATCCATCCGTGATTTTTCTGATAAGCACAGCTGAAGACAACGCACCAGAGCTGAAGGAAGAGTTCCGCAAAGCACGCAACGTTTTCAATCGTGTACGCGGGCATCACCAAGTACCGGAGAAGTCTGTTACCACCGCCCTGGTAGGCGCAGCAACAGCAACATCGACTGCGATTGCCGAACAGCCTATCAAGTCCGAAAAACAAGACACAAAAGTGAAGATGTCTGCTGCCCTCGTCGCCTTGCTGGTGTACACTGTTGGTGTGAAGTGCAGAGGAATCAATAAGAAGGAGCATTACGCTCCTGAACATGTGTTCTCCCTCTCTGAAACCACTGCGAGCAAGATTATGAAACAAGGCATGTCGGATCTGATCAAGCATACCAAGGACCATCTCGTCAGGATATACCCCAAGGGTCTACGACTCAACTCCACGAACTACCTCCCTCACCGGTATTGGGCGGCCGGTGCTCAACTCGTCGCGCTCAACTGGCAAACGTTTGGTATGTGCGAGTTCGCTATCATGTATGATTTTTTGTATGTTGATTGGTCTTTCGATCGGAAGACTTGGGATATATGATCAACCATGCAATGTTCCAGCGCAACGGGAGAGCTGGATATCTTCTCAAACCGGAGGCGCTTCGTCTAGCTGACAAGGGAGCACTGGCTCTCAGAACTCTGTACCACCTAGACGTTACCGTGAGCACTCCCTTTCCTGTATGCTAGTTGATGCCATGCTTAACACCTCATTGCCATAGATCATTTCAGCACAGCAACTCCGACGTCCGAAAGACTCCACCGGCCATGAGATCGTTGACCGGAACATCGTAGACCCCTATGTAGAGGTCTCGATATACACTCCAGACTGGACACATTTCTCTTCGTCGTCGTCCTCTTCGGGTTCGTCGTCCCCATCCGCTTCGTCAGGTTCGAACGGTTCAGGTGCGACTCGCGCCATCACCGCCCGAACGAGCTCCGTGAAGAATAACGGGTTCAACCCTGTCTGGCAAGAGAGTCTTCGGCTGACGTTTGAGTGCGCTGCGGACTTGTTGGACTTGGTGTTTGTGCGGTTTACAGTCTTGAGGGACGGAGACAACGATGGCGAACCCATTGCGGTGTACTGTGTCAATTTGGCGAGTCTAGCTATGGGTAAGTGCCTTCTTCGGTCTACATAGCTTACTTTTGTGTTGTGCGATGGGAGTTGCTGATTTCTTTTTTTTTCGTTGTTGTCGTCGACAGGGTACAGGCACCTACCTCTGCATGATTCTCAACTCTGCCAGTATCTTTTCTCGACGCTGTTCGTCAAGTGCTCATTGCAGGATATTCAACCATTCGATCATACCCCCCCATCACAAGCATCTAAGTAGTTTCGTTGTCAACATATCCTTTCCCCTGTACTTGTTTCGGTCACAACTGGCTATATATCTTATGCCCGTATAGCCTCACATCCACATACATTGTACTTTTAGCGCAGGACTATATACATACAAGAACCAGTCATCACAGTGGCTTCCGCGTTTGTCACATCTTCCCAACGCAGCTTGACGCACGTTCTGCACTTGTGACGAACGCTGCAAATATCGTGTTCGTAGAAGTGAGAAGTTCGGAGAGTTGCTGTGGTGGTTGAGACTGACTTCTAGAATCTGACAGTGGCAAAAATTTCGACTTCCTGTACAGAATGAACACAAAACACGCGGCAGGGTCGCGTGTTCTCGCAGCTTTGAGACAAGACTTGGGCGCCTTGCGACTTGCACCGACTCCTTCAATAATCATCCAGCAATCCCCCCCATAGCCGCTGCAATGGCTGAGCCACTGCAAATATCCTGTAAGACGCGAAACCATCAGCTACCAGCTTCCGATTCCCGGGAGGCTGATTCCACAAATACTTATGCGCAGATGTGGAGCTACAGAATGTCAAAGACGTGGAGTCACTGCACCTCGAACTCAATCGCCAGAAATACCCCATCACCCGAGATCGAAATCAGAAACGCACTACTTATTCGAGAGTTTTTGATCCACCATTGTCAGTATATCTTTTCAATCGTGCGTCAAGTTCACGAACTGACCCACGATAGGACGTTGGATTCAACGCTCCGTTTCTCTACGGTCCCAAAGAAGTCGCTGTTTACTCGCACTCGCAAGACTGACTTGGAAATCATCGTGTTTGCCCCCGATCACATTCGGACTAGGTTAAACGGGCTAGGTGAACACCGGCATAAGTACCAGTCTTTTGGGTCGCTAAACTTGCACAGAGTTTCAGCGCGAATGGGAAAAAAGACTGATCAAGATCAACTTCCTACCCCAAACTCAGCCAGACGTACGCAAATGATAGGTGTTACACGACGAGTGCTGACGGAGGGGCTCCCAGGTTACGGCTCCGAGTGCAGGCCCATCCCTGCCCGCAAAACCCGAGGGTCCGCAGCCGACCACCGAGCAATCCAACATTACTCATTCCGCATCGGCCGTACGTGGGAAGCTCGCGCTACTGGACGAGTCTTGATAACTGCCACTAGCGTGACACAGCTCGGAGTGCAGGCATAAGCGCGCCCGCCAGTATACCTGCACCTTCCAATCGCGTAGGTTTACGACCAACTACCGAAGAGCTCATTGAACAGTGTCCTCGGTGCGTACCGATCTGCAACTTTTCAGTGTCACTCTCACCGCTATGCATTAGTTTCCGGGTCTTGGTAGTTGGGAAGGTAAATTGTATACGTGTACTGTCACTCGGGCAGGCTCTCATAATGGGTGTCCTCACAGTCAGGTGTTGGGAAATCATCTTTGATTAATCAAATTTTTGGTGTGGAAACTGCGGTTCAGTATGGTAACCCTGTAACCCTACCTGGCATTGATGACGACCGTAGAGTGTAGCAAGGGATCGACCAGGACAAGCAGATATCGACCAGGAATTTACTTCGCCGGAGAACGACCGGCTCATTTTGCACGATAGCAAAGGTTTCGAGCCCGCCGATGGTGGCAACTACGAGACCGTGAAGTCATTCATAGAGAAGAGAAAGAATATGCCAGACATTAAAGATCAGCTTCATGCTGTTTGGTACGTCGTCCCGAGTCGGCCACCTTGAAGGCATTGATGGAAGTATATACATATGATAGGCTGTGTTTCCAGATACCCATTCCAACGTACGGTGAACGACTTTTGGAGGACGGTGCAGAAACGTTCTTGAAATTAAGGAAGGACGTCCTGGGAAATAGTGAGTAATTATGTCGTTGTTCCGTCCCCCGCATACCAATTGCTGCCAGCCCCGACGATAGTCGTATTCACCAAACATGATCGACTCGTGACCTTCACGCGACAGAAGAAACGCGGTGACCCTGAATCAGAGAAACAGTATTTGCAAGAGTTTTGCATTCAACCAATCCAGCAATTCACAGGAGACAAGGCTATTGCACATATTGCAGTCAGCTGTGAGCGTTACTCCCCTGATGCCGCTCTACCACTCAGTCCAAACACTACCAGCGAAACCGAAGTATGAGCGGAGCCTCGAAGGACTGATACGCCTCACTCAGGATAAGGTATCTGAGAGTTTCACCTCCTCAGGGAATCAGGTGTCAGCGGTGCCCCTAGCAGCCGCAGGGGCACAACGAATGTTGCCTACATTGAAGGTTGACTTGTCGATCGAGTATGTGTCACTTGCTGCGATAGTGCATACCTTTGACTTATTTGTCGAACAGCGTAGGAAAGCAGAGTGGGTCCCGAGAGCTTGAAGCGATTTGTCTGATAACTCATCTCTTTGCAAGAATACTGGAGGGCGCTGGGTAGCAGCGCAAATTTCCCGGGTTATACAATGCAGGACTGCCTTCGTGTCATACACATTGACATCGTGACAGTCTGGAATTATTATGATCCTTGCCGAGTGAGTATTGACGCCTTGACAGTAAGCCTTGCTGTGACGTACTGACAACCGGTTTGTAGTATTTGTATAGTGACGAATTTGTAAGGATGATGATGAACATGGTTAAGACAGTTGATTCACCGCCCGGGTCAACTCAGCAACTCTCTCGCAGTGACTCATTAGCGGGGTAAGTCCTGTTTTTGCAACTCATCGTGTGACAAACTCAAGAAGGGTCTTTGCACGCTCAGGGGCGGCGTCCCTCTCATCGCTCTAGCTCCTATAGTGCTTCCATTGAAAGCCTTCGCTGCGCTTGGCGGGTGGGCTTATGAAACATACCAACGACTGTACGCTGCACCCTGATGATAACTGGAGCGTAAAACGATTCATATATTTTCAGACAAGGTTTTCACACAAAGTTCATGGCTTACATCGTTGACTTGACGCACGTACTGGAAATACTGTTTTCACTTGCAGCTAGTATAAGGGCAAAGAAACTTACTCGCAGGGCGATTAAGCTGGCATACAACGCCTACGATGGTTCCGAATGGATGAGGCTCACCCACACGGATATTAAATCTTTCCAATGTTGGAGTGCGGCTCGCGATGCGGTTCTCGACAAGATTACGTCCATGATCTCTTCCGATGATAGGGAGGCTCGAGTATCTAGGGCGATCGAAGGTGTACGCGGAGGGATGCCAGTTGACCTGGAGGAAGACGAAGAGTGGATAGTTCAAGCAGTTTCTCAGTAAAGCCTACCTGTTCGTTTGGTACCTTGTCCTGATGCTTTGTATGTTGTCACGATAGTACTCTCCTGCTGTTACTTCGTTGCATTTTCACGTTGTGGATGCTTTTTTTTTGATTGGCGAGGGGTAAGTTACGTAATAAATATATTGCTTCAAGCCTTCGTACGCCTTTTTTTTACAATATATCTTGATATCTAATTGATATCTTTGGGAGCAACTATATCGTCATAACATCCTTCTACATTACTATTGATATGCAGAGCTTGTCTTTCCGGGGTGGGACATTTATTTATCAACGTAACGCAAAGGAATTCCGTCGGATTATTCAAAGAAACCCAACCAAGTCCTAGAGAAAACGGACACGGTGATTCGCTCTTCAAGCTTCAGCAACCGCCAGCTCAGTTGCGTTTGATCCACGGACGAAACGGCCGTGTTGCAAACTTCATATGACTTTCCTGGATGCCCCTATCACTGAATACTTCCATTAACCTCTGTCTTGCAACTACGTCCCATTCAAATTCCCATAACCTCTCGTGGACTTCTTCTTCTGTGCTGACATACTCCCAGCGTGTACGGAAGAAGAAGGAACAAGGATCGAGGGTGTCCCTGTCATTGCGAACATACCCTGAAACGTAGGAATTGAGAAGGCGATGAGCGGAAGTGCCATTAGGGATGGTAATTGGAACGAACATAGGATTTCCGGGATTTTAGCTTGTTGCTCGGGAGTTAGACTGGTCTTCCACTCAATCACCTTGCAAATGACGGGATTCAGAGATGTGATTTGTGCCCCCGGAGACTCAGCTGCAACTTCTGCTTCGTCAGAGTCGCCTACGTCTATGTCGGAGAGCAGTTCATTCATGACGTCTTGTTCGATGATGTACCCGACTGCCACTTTGACGGTTGGCATGTTGAAAGGCTTGGGGATGGTGGTGGTGGTGGACGATTGAAAGGATTTCACAATCACGGCATTTTTTTGTTAAAAATTTGGACGTTTTCTCGAATCTAGTGAGCTCGCGATCTTGAGTAGAGAGAACAGGGCCTTCGTAGCGATCACGTGAAGATTAGATAATCTAAACGGTACGTTGTGATTATCCCCCTGTCCGCATTTCTCTCTCCTTGACCTTCGAGTTCTTCACCTCTCTCGTGTCTCACTCGTCAAATCGCGCATACACGCTCTCGTCTTTTGCTCTCCCACCCACCTCCCTTTCACATCAGTTGACTAGTGTGTGTGGTCGTTCTGGTGGCGTTTTTCTCCTTCCACTCGATCGTTCACACACACTCAGAAAACCGCTTTACCGCGCCTTCTCTTTCCGCGCACCTTTCATTTCTCTTGGATGCGAAACGATCACGTGACCCTCTCTTTACCTCTTGGTTCACGTGAAATTTCCTTTTCACAATCACGGCATTTTTTTGTTAAAAATTCTGGTACTTACGCACTGACAGTGTCGACGCGGTTAGGGGTAGCAGTCCCTTGTGCACAAACACATGCAAACTAAACTTGGTGGCTGTGTAGTACTGCATCCCCTCAATGTCTTTCTTCACTCGTC
This sequence comes from Pisolithus albus, assembly GCA_024613165.1. Taxonomy (NCBI): domain Eukaryota; kingdom Fungi; phylum Basidiomycota; class Agaricomycetes; order Boletales; family Pisolithaceae; genus Pisolithus; species Pisolithus albus. The sequence continues at coordinate 235,124 of JANFAB010000094.1, forward strand.
TGTTCAGAAGGGCCTGTCAGTATATCAAGCATCGATCCCAGCGCGTTCTTATGCCCGATCTTGAGTGCAGCGGCTTCGAAGACTACGAGCGAATCCTTTCCACTCTCGCTGCAGACGCGTCTCGCCGAGATCCGTCTTCGAGGACGTCGAATGACGTTGCATTTCACGCTTGGAACGGCATTCACTGGATTTCAATATCAGCCCTTCCCAACCACATTGCGGGAATTACTTTCAAGGCTGGATCACCATTTTGACATCCCACCGTTATAGGGCGGATTCTGCGACGACCTCTTCCTCGCAATACTGACTTGCTCATTCGAGGGTCCTGCGATTTTTTCGTGTAAATCTGGTGTGTTGTGACCGGACGATGCCCAGATATTGTGTCAGAATGCTTCATTACTTCATGGCATTTCACTGCAAGTTTGTCGAGGGTAGGATTGCACGTCTCAGGCTGACGGCATGTGCAAGGCCCGCCAATCGTGCGTTGTCTTCGTAGACAGAGCATACAATCGTCGGTATGTCCTCGCTACACAGTGTGTGCTGCAGCTACCCTTCGAGAGTGCCTTTCCCGATGGCATTAAAAGGCTTTGCAGCATAGAGTGGGGTCGCTGTGCTCCCGTTGAGCATTCTGGAGAGGACTGTCGTTTTGGGCTTCAGTTTACTTTTGGTCTCCGTGACAGGGCCTCTAGACGGCTCGTTTGTGTTCTTCCCCTATTACTGCGCAACATGCCTCTTAGGGACGACAGGATGCCCCGAGTTTTGGCAGCCGCAGGTAAGCGATGCGTCTCGCTGCACCTTTCTGACCATAAACAGAGATATTTGCGATATCTAGCGGACTTATTATGCGCAATTATCCTTTGGACGATGTCATTCCACTGCTCGACAATGTGGGCGGCCGAATGGCGCTGGTAGGTCTCATCACATGACCGACAAAGGTGTGCCGTTAACCCCACGAGTGTGAGGTGTAACCCCTCCCCAGTCAATTGCTGATCTGTTAGGTATCCAGTATCAAAGTGCCTACAAAGCCAACAGAGGCGAGTGACAAACCACTATTGTAATCGTTGAATTGGTGACTGAGGGCTGTTTCGCCATCGCTGAGGGGTAGGCAGACACGGGCGACGAAGGATGGCCACAGCCCATGCCAGCAATGTATTACATCTTATACAACATATCACAGCAGACCCGACCTAATCATGCACCTAGCATGATTAGACTGGTGAGTGCTGTTGCTGCGACTTGCTATGTGTCGAACTCACGGAAGGAGAGTCGTAGCTCGTCCAGGGTGACGATCCTCTCATCGCTTTGCCTCATATAATGTTGCCATTGGAAGCCTTGGCTGCACCCGACGAGCGGGCTTATGAATCATACCAACCACTGTACGCTGCACCCTTATGATGATTAGGGCATGAAACGACTCATCTTTCAAACAACGTGCCCACATAAGGTTCATGGCTTACATCGTTGATTTGACGCACGTACTAGAGATACTGTTTGCGCTCACGGCTCGCGTGACGTTAACGAGGCTTACTCGTGCGGCGATTAAGCTGGCATTCATGGCCTACTATGAGTCGGATGGATACGCGCAGCCACTCGCAAATTAGAGATTTCCAATGTTCGAATGCGGATCGTGACACTGTTCGCGACAGGATTACATCCATGATCCGTTCGGACGATAAGGAGGTCCGAGTGTCCACTCTTCTTGAAAGGGTACCCTGAACCGTGGGTGGTTTCTTGAGGCTTCCGGTTTCACTCGGTGTTTTGAACGCTCTGCGTGGCTTCGCCAGTATGTCGTGTTCACGTTATGTCTCGATGACCTCTGTATATGGTTGCGTTGTACGTTTTGTTTGTCAACCGAAATGGATCTTGTTTGCAGTGGACAAGAAAGAAGTGATAGGTATCAGATACTTCACGAAATGAAGATGGAGAAAAAAGTACATGTGTGCAGCGGATATACATATACAACAGTATCACAACAAACCTACTGAATCACGCATATATCAGCCCCAATACAAACCCGATACGAACCGCTACGACCATTTATCTTCTGGACACCACGACAGAAGCAATCAATACACCCGTCAACGCTCCGAGTACACCGACCACCATCCACCTAGCATACTCGTCAAACTTGATAGCGACGGCTGGCATACCTGCATGCGCAAAGTTGATGGTCGCGGTACGGAAAGAGTAGACGACAACGCCAGTGATGAACCCAGCCACAGCATACGTAAGAAAAACCAGCGGAAGGGAAAGTAGAATGCTTCGGCGCTACCAGAAGTTTGAAACGAGTTAGTGATAGGTAACGGACACGGAATTGCGACGTGCGAAAGAGTGAACTCACCGGAAGAAATACGAATCCTTCACGGGCAGCGGCGGCCGCGTGGTGCACGGCTGCGGAACCCTGTGCCATCTCTGCTTTATATCGGAAAATAGACAGGAAAGATGTGACCATGCTCAGAACAGAGCATGAAATGGCGACCAGACCTGCAATGCGTGCGATGCTATCCAAACCCGGAAAAGAGATAAGCGTGACGGAGGCACTGAGGATAATTGCAGACTGCGCGAGGGGAAAGCGGGAGAGAAGAGTAAGGAAAAGGAGGAAAAGAAGTTAGGTATGAGTACGACTTTCATCAGAAAGAATGACCCTCACCACGAGACAGGTGCAAGCACCGACAACAAACAACGGCGCACTACTCTGCGTGCTCGCATTGCCCTCCACATCAAAATGTCCGCTATATCTTGCTCGGTCCACAAACAAGAACGGGATGCCAAGGCACAGTATACCGATCAATATCTCGACCGCCGTGCGAAGCAATGGAGTCTGCCTTGGTGTGTGCGCGACGATAATATCTCGTGGGAGCGGTTTGTGTGGTCTGAAATTAACTTGGCGCCAGTGGGCTGACGAGGAACGACGTCGTGTAAGGACGCACCCCCAGCAAGGATGTGGCGCGAAAAACTCACCGGCGCGTAAAAGAACGCGGGCGACCATGCGTGTGTACGAGAGAGTGGATTGTTGACTCGGGTCTGTGGAAACAAAACACCTCTCAGATGAATAGAATAATTAAATGGAAAAACCCCAGCCTCACCATTGAGTAGTCTCAGTAGTTCCTGACACTCTTCCTGACTAAAAGGCGGCTGGATCGGTTGAGCATGCGCGAGCAGGCGATCTGTATAGGACCAATGTAATGCATCTGCAGCCTCCTGCCTGGACGCTTGCGAAAGAACGACATGTGCGGGATGCATTTCGACATAGGACCAGTACCTGTACTCGTCATCCAGGCCTGCCGACACGAGGATCAGCGTGAGGTTACAGAGGAACAAGTACGACTCACGATCATCCTCTCCCGACACTGCCCCGTCATCATTGGGCACGTCGGTCAGAACTCGCCTGTACCTATGATCCACCCAAAATACCACCAAGTCTCCCATAGTCGCGCCTTTCTTCCTACTCCACCCGGACACTTTGTGACTCCTCCGAATCCACATCTCACACCCATCTGGGACTTGTCGCTCAGCCACGTTTTCCATCGCACTCTCCATGACCCTCTCTACCTCCTCCAACCTTGCGTGACTCCTCAGGTCCAAATCTGTTGTAGCACGTTTTTCGGGGTTTCCGAAATACCGTATCCCATGTGGTAGCACATATTCGTACCACCCGCTATCGGCGTAAGGCCGTCTCACAGAACCGTAATCGTAGTTGTTTCGAGCTGAGCCATTAACGTCAAATCGTGCTGGTCGTGCCCACTGAGGTATGGGCTGCGCGACTGGTGTGTGCGCGATGCCATATGGTCGTGCGGCAGAGCTGGACGCTGTGTGCCCATGGAAAGTGGTAATGATTGGGGGCGTCGATGGGCGTGAAGAAGTAAGAAGAGGACGACGTTCGCTGTAAGGGAATGGTTTAGTCGGAGGACGTATAGAAAGGTGGGTTAACAAGTAGACGTACTCTTGACTCCTTCCAAAGTAATCCATGGGATCGCTTACGCTTGCGCCGAGATTGTACCCAGAAGGTTGACGAGACGGTCTGTGTGAACATTAATACCAATCTACACCCCGGGGAAGTACTCACTGAGAGGATATTACTTCATGCATAGGGGGGAGGGCTAGCGCAGCAGGTTCCGGGGCTGGAATCATCGTTTCATCCCTTGGCGAACGAGGATCGAAAGGTCTAATAGGTTTAGCATGTTGGAAATGTCCACACACCAAAGTTTAGCCACTTACTCTGGAACATGGATAGTTTCAGCGGGGGATACCGCTGCAACCGCCTGCGCGGGGATAACGTTCTGTGGTTGAGGTTGTACCACCGCCTTTGGGTCAGCAAACGGATCGTCAATTCCCCTTGAAATTTCGCTTTGCTTCAAACTCCTGTTCCCGTGCGAGAACCACGGAAGGTGGACGTACCCAGCGGGCTTGAACCCTATTCCGCTCGAATTACTCCACGTATACGTGCTCCCCGCGATGTCCCGCTCGCGAGGTTGGAATGACCCACGACTAGCTTTCCTACTTTGGATCGCTGGCGCTCCAACATTGTTCGATACAGAAGATCCAGGTCGACCGAGAGATGATAAAGACTGCTTCTGCGACACGATGCGTTGGCCTTGTGGACTACTCACATTTTCCGTTGAGTTATTAGCCCATACGTTGGAGACGTTCTCGATTTCGGCGGTAGCTGATGCACGACGGGAAATGTCGAAATACCCTGATGACGTAACTGGCTTCGAAGGGGGTGTGACAGGAGCCGGGGGAGTTGTAGGTACACGTGCAGGTGGAGTAGAAGGTTTGGACGCAGGTACAGATGCTGGGGCAGAAGGGGGTAATGATTGTGGAGCAACCGGAATCTCCTCAGGTTCGTCCGTGAAGACGGGCGCGATCTCGGGAGCACTTGCTGACGCGTCTTCGACAACGACTGATGGATTTGGTTGGCTGGGCTTTGGTTCGGTAGACCCGGACGGCTCTGAGGGTGGCTGAGTATCGTCTGGTGCGGGTCGGGGTGCAGAAGGTTGTTCTACTGAAGTTCCGGGAGCCGAGTCGGCTGTGATGACTTGACCAGAGAGCGGAGACGGTTCCTTAGTTGGTGCAGGCAGAGGTTCCGCTGTAAGAGCAGCAGCTTCGCGAGCCGGAGACTCTGGAATTGGGCTAGGAGTCGAAACGGCAGGTGGTGAAGTTGTTAAAAGCTTGTTCAACGAATGTGACGAGTCCTCGCGCTCAAGTTTGCTAGACACTGAACCGGCGAGGGAAGCAGTATCGGAGTCGGGAGGAGGGGGTGTCGCAGAACCGGCACGACCAGGTAAACCAGGGAGACTGAATGCAGTCGAGGAACGACGCATCACGGTCCCCACTCGCGAGCGAAAGGTGGACTTTTTCGGGGGAGACGAAGTGGCGGCCATCGTCGTACAAGGGGGGGCTTGTCAGGGATGTAGATTAAAATATCCGACCAGAACAAGCGTCCAGCGTTGGACAACAGAGTGCGAGAAGAGGTAATGACAGAATAACGATGGGCGAAGAAGTAGAGAAAGGTTTATCTATAAAAGCGAGGTACGCCTGGCGGTTTCGACGAGGTGACCACGCACGAGGGTCCTTGTTCGTCATCATGGACGGCATTTCCTGATTGCGATATGGGAGGGCAGATAATCGCGTGGTATGAACGCAGCCGCGAGGCCAACACGTGTCAGTGTAGTGCGGTTCGAGCGTACGATGTGTCGTGTGTTTGATAATAAAAGACTGTCAAAACTTGCCTACCGTAGACAGCGCCGATTCGTTGAATAACTGGAGGGATGTCGGATGGTGCTGTGGGCAGGATACGGTGCGGTGGAACGTATGTCCCTGGCAGTATATGAAGATCACCCAGACGTACCGTCGTGAATGTGGCTGCCACTGACCAGCCGTTGCACATAGCCTTTTACACCGCGTGGTGTCGGAATGAAGCATGTGAAGGGACCCGAAGGTTATAGTAGCAATGATGCGATCCCTGCCCGCTTTCTACACGTTTGCAGCATGCGTTCTTGCGTGATGGGACGGAATCCCCATAGTGACCACATTCCATGAACGAATCGCATGTTTTCTTGGCGAGCACCGCTCACTCTGGTCGGTTCGATGAGTAGGCCCGCACAAGCCGTGTAGTGACTGGTCCGTCGGGCGGCCAGCAGAATGTATCGAAGGTAAACCGATACTAAGCCGAACTCGAGACACCCAGATCTCCATTTACCGATTTCAATCCTAACGGTTCGATGGGGCCGTCCATGTCTTCCTCCGAGACACCGTACACACTCTAGAGCATAACCTCCAACACAGAGTCGACTAGTCAGACAGACCCGAATTCACGATTTGGGTAAGTACTCACGCCTTTTACTTCGCTGTTAGATGGCTGGGCGTTGGATCATGTTGCGGGAAGCGCAGGCCCGTTGGTGATGCTGTAAGATCGGACTAACCTGCAATCCACGCATGTGCTCACCCAAGTACGAGGGTTAACGGTACGACCTTGAACTTGAGACTTGCACACAGCCTCGTCCTCTCATTTAACCACCCGGGGGAGATGTACCCCCGTCATGAAAATATTGTCTCAACGGTGAAAAGGAGCGACGCATCCTGTTCACCTGTCCCATTCGGGACCGCGCCGGTGCTGCTCGTCTCTCTACTCTCCGTTGACTGAGGAATATCACCATTTCTCAAGTACCATGATTGACGCACGCCTGCATTGATGTAAAGGACACCGGTAATCCAAAGCCAACTGCAAAGGTGGGACTATCCGTCGACCTTCCCGTACGTTCTCCGACGAGCCTAGCCTCTCTTGTTTTCCAATGCTCCCCTCAGCCAGGGGATAATTTGACCGTAAAAACTGCCCGGTGGTGAGTACTGAAGTGTATGCAATCGGTTTACGCGAGGCGCCTCAAGGTCAGTTAGGCCTTCCAAACCTTTCCTTTCAATAACATGCCCATCCTTCTGGTTACTTCAACTTTCCGGCACCGTCGGTAGAGATCCTTCATGTGAAATATATAGGAGGTGCATGGATCACCGGTCACCAGTCGTAAAGTTGGCACCTTCAACCTCAGCGCTGAGAATTCCAGCACCATCACTCCATATCAATGTCCTCGACGACGACCGCGAGACGCATGGACTTAGGTTGTGGTAGGCTTCAGAGCAACAATTCGGGAATGGCACCCACACGTCAGATCCATACATTGAATAGTAACTTCCAAACCACACGAGACAGGAAATACATATGATACACACACGTACCAACTTACATAGCGGATCATGTGGGTATCACAGAATAGGGTAAATACAGCAGTTGCGAGACAGGATCTGTCAGTGAAGGAGTGACAAGCGAGGGTGGATGGGGAGATAACCGTGATAGATAGATGAGGCAGGATCAGGAAGCCGGATGGGGTAGATGGTAATGATAGAGGAGTTGAAAGAAGGAAGGTAGCAAGATGGTTTACAGAAAGAATCGTCCCCAATGCTCGTAGAGCTGGAGTTGTGAGACGAGCATACATGACAACGGCGATAGAGCAGGATATGCGATGGGCGAGGGTGAGGATAAGACGAGACAACTGCAACAAAGTAAGGGCACGCCCCACTGCCATGACCAGCAACTCGACTTGATTGGCTATTCCACGACAACCCCACCTGGTCATACGCCAACATTTGGAGCTGTGTAGAGCGCCAAAGTATATAAAAGGACCGACGAGGCACACGACTCGTCAGCGAGCGACTTGCATACTCCGACAAATACGCGCACGGTGAAATCGCGGCAGGCGAGTGCTGAAGTAGGCAGACCAGGCCGCGATGCATATGGACACGATTGCGGATGGTCGAATTTGTCAAGTCATAGCGCGCAACATCGAAATGCAGTTCCCTGGTCGTCGACCGAGTCGAGTCGCATACCGACATCGGGGTTCGGGTCATCCGAACATCGCACACAGGAGCCATGCGCCGTCTATCGAGGGGTTATCAACCCAACCCATCCACAGAATAACCCTCTGGTCATCGTCGTCCCATGGTGATCAAAGCATATTCAACTCGCTCCAATTTCCACCCCCTGCCGACTCCGGCGGTGCAACGGGGAGGCTACGGCTACACGGGTATAGCTCCCCGCTGGCGGCTTCGAACGGCGCCGGCGACGGATGAACTCGTCGGCGGAAGGGCATACGACCGTGTGTGCGGATGTACATGTGTGTTGGCGTGCGATGGCGGCAGTACTGATGATGATGTAACCGCTGACCCCTTTTGCGGGGGTATCTGCAATGACGTCGAGGTCGAAGACAGATGCGATGACGACAGTGTCGAAGATGAAGGCGGTGCCATCTTCTGACACGACGAAGCCGCCAACTCCTGGGGCACCAGGCAAGACGACAGACACGATCCTGATGGCAACGTTGATAACATCACCGTAGACGTCATCCCGCTCGATTTGAAACCCCGACTTTGATTCTGATGGGTTTCGTTTTGAGGAGCTGAGCCAGGCGCAGACACAGCAGTGGAACCGGGAAAACCGTAAGACTTCTCCACCCCATTCGAACTGCCCGTATTGGACCCCTTCGCCACTGATCCCTGCTGCCGTCCGGCAAGCCATGCTCTCACCAATGGATGATCTTTTGTTGGAGCATATTCACACGCTGCGAAGAGGTCGAGGTGGCAGTAGAAAGTCGAGGTTGGGTTATAGAGAGGGAGGGCTGGTCAGCGCGGACGATTCACAGAAAGTGAGAAATGATCAGTGACGTGAACGCAAGGTGGGTCGATGAATGGGGGAGGTTAGACTCACCGGACTCGAGGACCCCATGGGCTTGTCGAGGTGTCAGTTTGCGGGTGGTCATGACTAATCGTCGATCAATTGGTTTTCCATCAACATCAATCATCGAATGGGGGAAGGACAAATGGAAAGGTAGCAATAGGAGCAAGGTAAGGAATGGAAAGGAGGGTCGAAGCAGGTGGCGCAGTGAAAGGAAGACTCACGATAAGCACAGGCAACGATACACGCTCTCAGTTCGACACGACACTGGATGAGGACTTGTTTTCCGCTCTGTATAGCATCGCTTATAAACCTGCATGCGGTAGGTAATTCGAGTAAGAGTGCCTCCCGTGCGTTATTTGGGATGTCGATGAAGCAATGTTCGAAAGTGGGCGGTAGATTCGGTTTTGGAAGTTGAGCAGAGGATATAGAGAGTAGATGTGTTGTGCCGAGGTCTAAAAGTAAGGATTCCGCACTCTCTAGATCGCTTGGGAATTCACTGGCACAACAGAAGGAAAGAGAAAGGTTCCAACAACACAGCGCAGTAGGTGAATGGCGCTTACCTGTTGATGTATAGCTGGTCGGGTATGACGGGGATCGTGTCCGTGACAAGGTTGAGATACTTCGTAGCCTCTCGCTTCTGGCGACGTTTCCAAGCGATATATTCGGAGTTCGTGCAGGATGGATTGAATCGGCAGTCTGCAAACGCTTGAAGCTGCTTCCTAAAGCCGTAATTGGGATGCACTTGAGGACGGCCTGATACACATGTCACATGTTCATATGCGGGGAAGGCGTGTGAGAGAATGCAGCCAAGGCAAAGAAGCTGATGCCTACGTCTTTGAAGGAATCGAATGGCAGCTTGGGCAGATAGGCGTTGGGACAACATTACTTTGGGGAAGAGAGCGGCGAGCGGTAAAAAGGGGATTAGGAATGGATGCCGAGGGACTGGGGAAGAAGGGCGAGGACTCACAGTAAGCACAGACAACGGTTGCACTGCGTGAGATGCCCATCATGCAATGAACGAGGACACGGCCGCCCTCGTCAAGAGCGGACTGTATGAACGCACATGTACGTGGGAAGTGTATTAGGAGGTCTTCGTATTCCGAGTCTTGCACCGCGACAGTGAGCCAATTTTCATGTGGTTCGAATGTGTGTTCTGCGCAGACGGACAGAACATGTGTGATGCCGAGTTTCCTGCGTGTGTCCTGGGAGAGGGCGGCTGCAAGGCTGGGGTAGACGGGTTAGATATGAGCCACCGCTACGACGACGACGAGCAACTTACTTTCCGATGAACAGCGCACCGTCGATCACAGCGTCGACCGAGACTGGCGTGTCTGACCAGGTCATTTACTCGTACTGACAGGGAGATGCGAACGAAAGGGCAAACTTGCAGCGAGTCTGAACCCTCGTCGTTACCTTATTACTGTGACACCCCCCACCACCTTCCGCATTTGGATGAGCCATCAACCCATCAGACTGCTTTGTCCGAGGAGAGGCGAGCGAAAACGACGCAACCAGTCAAACAAAGCATCCGAACGTTTCACCCCAGGTATGGATTGGATAGTAAAGATAGTGTGATGCAAGCCAATGGCATTTCATGGAGACGACTCCTTCCTGAGCAGAAATGGAACCACTGTGGAGCCCATGTGTCAGGTGGAGAGAGAGACACAACAGAGCACCCGATATCACAGCAAGTCTGATAGGAATCAGCATCCACCACATCCTCCTCCTCCTCCTCCGCCGCCACATCCACCACCACCACCACACCCTCCCCCTCCGCCACATCCTCCTCCGCCACCACACCCGCCCCCTCCAAACCCTCCCCCGCTAAACCCTCCTCCACAGGAACTCCCAGAAAACCCTCCCATCCCACCCGCACATCCTGACCCACACCCTCCAGCACCACCACACCCTCCACACGCCGCACCATCTACCGCACTCGCGCTCACAGCGACACACCCACCAGGGGCGTATATAGACAACGGAATGGGTATCAAGAATGCCGGCTGGTGATCTGACTCCCAGAATGCCCTCTCCCTCCTTCGTTGCGTCAACGGCACTGCCGGGGTCACGACCGGCAATTCATGTCGTCTCTTCGCTCCCGGTTCGACACCGGTCGAGCCATCTTTCTCACTCTCCCTCTCGATCCGCCTCAACTCTCTTGCACGCCTCGCTTCAATCCTCGCTTGTCGCTTCCTCCTCGCGGACATTCCCGCGTTCCTCTTGTGCATCAAGAACACCGCGTTATGATCACTCGGATGTGTTGCCGCAGCCCCTATTCCGGCACTTGGCACGAGCGAGCTGTGATTATGACCATCGCCGCTCTCGTCGTCGTTGACCTGGAGACAGCCAAACACACGTCGAAGACGATGTCCAATCGATTCTTCAGGCAGGGCGCATCCACAGAACATATACGGTAATCCATATTGGTCCTAAATAGAATTTACACATCAAACTCAGAACCGTATCGTCTGAAACTTGACTACGTACCTGCCAAGCGCGACAAGTCACATCAAATGACGTGGCCAGTTTGTCCTCTTCCACTTTATCATCGCTGCGATAATATGCATCAGTCACCAGCCAATCACAACACTCGGATCGACGACGTACTGGTCCACATACCGCCCTACTAGCTCCATACACTCTTCTTCATACGTCCGTGCAAGCAACTGGTGGGTATGCCACGCGAGATCGATATCGAGTGTCGGAACAAAGAAAGAACCCGGTGATTGGGTCATGAGGCCGAGGAAACTGCGTACATTTATCAGTCGTCATGGTTCTCATATGTAGTGTATAAAGCAACAGAGGCTACGCACCCCCTGTATCGAGCAATACAATGCTTCAGCACCACAGCATCTTCCTCAGAATCAAAGAATCCCGGTTCCGTCCATCCCAAATCGTACATTTTCTGCGTAAACGAGGTTTGACGCAGGACCTGTTCATATCGCATCCATGTCAGTAAAGCGGACGGAAGTTGGTCAATCCACCGATCGGTTGCTCGAATGGATATAAACTCACGGCACCGATGAGATCGATAGAAAACATTCTGTCATCAGTATATGCTCCAAGCATCCTCCTCACTCTAAGTACACAATGTCAGCAATTGACCGAGAAACCACGGGGAAAAAACGACGTACATCTTCGGTGAACGAACACCTCCCACTATCCGCCTCCTCAATTTCACTGCATCCCACTCGTTCGCGGCCATGACGTCCTGAATGGTTGACATTGCTTCCCTACCTGGTGGAAAGCGAGAAGCGGAAGCTCTATGGACGACTTTGGCAAGGGGTGCAGATTGCAAGACCATTCGTCTGATCTTGTCCGCACGTACCGTATCGCAGGCGTCTTGAGGGGTATACAAAGTACCACTGCCCAAGTCGGCCGCCACCCACGTTTCAGCATACATGCCAAAAAAGGGAACGGAGATGCAACATACGCGAAGTATTTGCCTGGAGCTTCTGGCTCGAGAACGTTCCTGAGGAACTTCACCATGCCCAAGGTGTCCTTCGTGATATCCAATCCGCAGGGGCAGGAAATCTTGAAGGAGCTTTGGAAGTAGCCAGATCTTCCAATCGGGTCAAGGAAGCCTGTGTACAACCGTCATCATCGGAAGAACACAGATAGGCAAAGAGCGAATACGCACCAACAAGGAAAAACCTTTCGCACTTTGGACACGCGACCGTTCTATGTATCAACACCGACATGGCATCAAACGGGTCATACGGCGTGCCAGTGCGTGTGTGCCATGTCTGAACGCGCGTGGAGTCGGGTGTCGGGGACGTCAGGAGCATTGGGCAGTCCTGCGTGGCGATGTGAAACAGGTAGCCGTATCAGGGAATGGAAAGACGTACAAGACAGACCGTCAAAGCACTGTTGTACTTGGCGAGGGTCTCCAAGGCAGGAATCCGAATGATGTCCTCGGCATACCAGCTGATTATGAAGTTAGCCATGACTGCATATCGGCAAAGGAAGGAGGGCTGCGTTAGAGGTGGCGTGATAGTGCCTAGCACGTCAAGGCAAGGTGACACCATGATGTCAACGCCACCTCACAAGAATGTGCGATAAAGGGACCCGGGGTGCGGGTCATAACGACTTGGAATGACGAACTTGCCTAGGATTGAGAAGATAGGCGTGCCACACCATTACAACGTCGATAGGGGGAAGACCCATCCATGCCTCATCCGTATGCTTTATTGTGATGCACCATTGGTCGAATCTACACGTGTTGTTTAGTCCCAGACCATCCCCACAAAAGAAATGTGACCATCAAACGCACCTCTCGACGGCCAAAGCCACAAACCAAGTCCACCTCCGCTCCCCATCCAATGCTCGGGTGTACTCGGGGAACCTGTGATCCACGCCCCCTTGTACCTTCTTCTTCAACTCATGAAAGGCATGTAGAAGTGCTAGGTGACCCTTGAGTTGGGAAGGCGTAACGAGATGTACTTTTCTCTGCGTTCGATGACCCCGTACATATGCCGGGTTGATAAGGTGTGGTTGCGCTGGCACCCTAGTCTCCGTGATGGAATTTGCATGTTCTGTGTGGATGGGAGGTCCCTCGTCTGACATATTCGGGTAACTGGTATACGAGGCTGTTTCCAGGGTATCTTGGATGTATGTTTGGGAATCCTACGTAGGAAGTCGGGAGGGAATACTGATAGGAGTCGTGGCATAATGTGGGAGGGACTTATAAGCAGGACCTTGCGGAGTCAGTGAGACTAGTGAGACCATCAAGATCGAAACGGAATTCCAATACGAACCACCACCAGAACATGCTGTGACCCACAGCACTACGCTCTGGTACCACTTAGCCAAAATCCCGGGCTCCGTGCTGCACCTGCGGCCTAGCACTAGTGCTGGTCTTACTGTGCCTATGGAAAATTCTACCTTCCTGTCAGCTGTCGTGGTTCAATCCAGTCAGTCCACACTCGACCCCACCGTCGGGTATCTACACCACTGCCGCCATCGGCAAACAATCAGAGGGAATACTTCTATAGGTGGTTCAGCGTGTCTGTGCGTCAGAATGACACTTTAGCTGAGACTGGCGGTGCACGTTTTCCATACCATTACAGTACTATGGAGTGTCCGTGTCCGGATCAACATAAAACCTGACCTGTCCATATTTGCAGGCTGTCATCCACCGGTTTGAAAAGTCAGTGAGTGCCGACTTTGAATTGACTAACAGTGACTGGAAGAGTAGGTTTCCCAGCAGCTACCACCCCCACTGTTTTCTTCGGATCACGAGGGGGTGCCGTGTTTCAGTCGCAACTTGAACGAAAATGACTTCGAGCAATGTCCGTTTCGAATGGATGTGCCCCTTCCTGGTATCTACGCACGAATCAAGTTGACACCATTCAGCCGTCATTGAAGGCTACTGCATCAAAGCCAGACTCGACGTCACGCTAGGCGAACTGGCATGGATTATTCTCACAGACTTGCGAAAAAGCATGGTGGTGAACGGTGAAGACACCCCTTTGTCTTGTAATCAGCGCCGTTATACTGGCATTACCGTTCTCTTCATGACCTCAAGTCGTCAGTGTGGTCGTACAACTTGTACAAGAGTAGGTTATAAGGCCCACAAAAACCAGAGCATCGCAGGTATGTTCGTTTTTCACGTGTTGTCATGCCCGACGCACATACCTAATCACGTCAACGTTGACCATTCTTACGCATGAGAAGACCACTCCAGCATACTCCCTCATCAGGACAGAACGGATTTGCGTCGTGAGATGCGTGTTGCATGTACAAGGACGCTTTCGCCAGATTCACAAAACCAATGTAAGTTCCTCGGCATCGATCCGGGTCGTGATTATAATCAACATCAATCCACACTTTAACCAGAGGTTTGTGGAACAAGGATAAGTCTGATGGCAATTCACGTTGACACGGAAGGTGAAAAGGCTCGCTAGAGGCAATCTTTTGGGGCTTAGGAAACCTCATCTTTCAAAAAGATCTCTATTCGAGGGAATAGCGTTAACTAATATCTACGGCATAGACATATTCGGAGAGCGGCGGGAGACTAACGAGCAACTAAAAAAGAAAAAATAAAGAGACAGAACGTAAAGGCAAGGGTAGGTAACACGAGGCATAATTCAAGGCGGTACGAGTCCGGTTAGTCTATGTACGTTGTAACTTCAATGGCCACCGTGTTGTAAGACGGCAATACATACTACTCGGTATGTAAACTAATTCCATACCAAGTCGGTTATTCCGCGCTGGGTATGGACAAGTGCTGCCCACTGAATGGAACGTCTGATCCACCACATGTAACCGGGAAGTTTTGTCGCACTTGACCATTCCTCACTAGCTGCTAAGTACCGCTCGGCATTGCTTTCGTAGGAGCTATATGTACCCCATACGGTTAGGTGATGGATGGAACCACTAGAAGTGTGGTGAGTTGAAGGGTTACCTGCTTATGCCTCAAAAGCTCGAAGCTGTGTGGGCTCGTGGCGGTAGTAGTCCGACTCGCAGACGGGTGGCCTGGTCTTGGCTCACCCACGCGACCCCACGGACTCTCACGTGCTGCTTGCGAATGGTCTCGTGGCAGGTGCGAATTCACATCCTCATCCTGTCCATTTTGCTCCAAAGTTCTTCTCGCAGGCTGTTACTTTGGTGCTTCGGTGTTCGGTTCCGTTTTAATTTCACCACACGGTTTACCCACCCTCCCCTGAAGGTCGACTATGCATATGAATATAATGCAGCATAGTGTAAATACGGCCCTGTCGAGCGTCGTCGCGCCTCGCGGTGTGGCGTGTGGGGATCGGCACCGGCCACGCTGACAGTGGTCTTGCATGAGACCTATTGGGCTGCAAGGACGAGTGATGAATATTTGAATTTTGGATTCTTTCGAGTGCTCGGTGAACCGTGCAAGTCAGTTACCAGATATTATGTAAGCACTGAAACAGACTTGCTGTTTCAAAATCGCTGATAGACTGACGGGCATGACAGCCGCGTGGTCGGGCCATCCTGCCCACATTATTTGCCACTTTCGCGATCAGGCACCGCCACTTCTCGCCAGGGCACCACGTAGGAACTTTGCACAGGTACCAATTGAAGCTTTTCTTTGTGACGTGTCGAGTGGTGAGCTTTCTTCGTTGGCACAGGCGGCCACATATAGGCAAAGTCAGATTCTGCTACGAGAGTTTGGAATAGAGTTGTCGGACTTGTGGCCACATGTGATATTTCATGGACGTTGAACTCTAAAAGAGGGGCCCGGCGCACCGATCAGTGATTTTAATGCTCCCGACAGGGTTTTTGCTGGTCTCTAACCAAGAAAATAACTTTTTATCTGCAAGTACTCGTCAGCGAGGTGAGTCAGCCTCAGAGAAGTGGAGAGCAGGAGAAAGGTTGCAGTGCAAAGGTCAGGCCTGTCTAACTTGACAATATGTCGTCATATTCGCAGTGCGACGACCACGGAGGCCCACATGCACAGAGGAAAAGCGCATAACCCTACCCCGCTTCTCGACTCGAGTCCGATCGATCGACAATCTGACATTGTTACGGTCAGTGACGAGTCTAGCCGCATTGGAAACTCACTCCGAGAACACGCGGGGTCAATTGTCTTGCGCAGTCTAGGGGCGAGCACGCCGAGTTGTCGAGAAAAGCTGAGTCCAGAGAAATCCAATAATACTCTGGTTTTCTTAGGCTTGTATATATTCTTTTTTTTAGCAGAAACCCGCTGTGCTGGGGTATCTGAGGAGTGTCCTTAAGTCCCGAACTTGTATGTATGAAAAGCTGCCGAAATAATGGTAAGAAGGTATAAATATGTAATACAAGTCAGTTTAAGTTTTCACGAGTACAGGGTCCTTGTGATCGTTAGGTTGGCGTCCACTGTCACATATCAGTGATTAAATTCCTCGGAGCTGGCGAATGGATTGCCCTCCGCCATCCACCCTCCAGCGAGAGTTTCCTCATATTCTGGCATCTTCTGCCTTCCATTCGTTTGGAGTCATACAAGGGTATGGCGGCGAGTCCAGCAGCAATCATGTAAGCTATGGTGAGCGACAACTGGTCGGCCGCTGACGTCTCTCGTAGCCAAGGGCCGTTCCTCATCGGGCTGACCATTAACATCCTTTTGCATGGCGTCCTCACTGCCCAGGTATACTTATACTTTACGACGTATAAGACGTGCGTGTCACATTTGGGACTCATCTCGTGCGGTCGCTCAATCCTATTTCCTTTGGCACATAGAGATAGGTCTTGGCTCAAGACATTGTTGGTCCCATCTCTCGTCTCCCATGTAGCGCGCTCATCCTCCCCAAATCCAAAATTGAAACACAGCATCGTAATCCTGTACATCGCGGACACGTTCGACTCCGTCATCAGTATTTATTATATTTACGATGCTTTAGTCACTCACTTCGGTGCGTCTTCCTTTTGATGTTCAAGCTACGAACTGAAGGAGGTGGGATAGGCGATGAGGCGAACCTTCTCAGGGCAAATTGGGGTTAGTTTATGATTTTTCACGAGATTAGCTTGCCCTAACATCCCTGAGTAGCATTCGCAACTGGTGCGTTATATTCTCATATACCCCAAATAAATCACGACGACTTTCACAACTGCAGATGCCGTTCTGACGGTACGTCTTTACCTTCCTTGCTCCGGTTCTCCGTAATGATTCGTCAAAGGGGGCAATTGGAGGGGCGGTACAACACTTCTTCGCGTGGAGAGTATACGTGTTGAGCAAAAACGTATTCGTTGTGTTGGCCATCGTCCTATGTAGCCTTGTCAACTTCGCAGGCTCGCTTGGTGCCACCATCAGCGTTGCCCTCAACCCCAACTTTTCGTTGTTGCCAGGTCTCAGGGTTGAGGTTACGATGTGGTTGGTTGGAGCAGTCCTCGCTGATATGATCATTGCCATTGCGCTGGTATGGCATCTGGTAAGTATTGCTGTATGATTTCTCGTTACGGTTTCATTCATCAGGGCGGCTTTCTTAGGGAAGACACAAATATCTTTACCCTGCACTGAACAGCACTATCAATCGGATCCTTAGGAGTGAGTCGTACAACTGATGCTAGTGTTTTACGGACTCTTATTTTCTGACCATGGCAATCCAGTGACCGTACAGACCGGAGTCCTGACGACTATTCTTGCTATCATAGATCTGACGTGCTATCTGTGCATCGTAAGTGACGTCCTTTGCCAATGCAACCATACAATCAGTGTGCTCACATTGGCTGCTTATAGAGTACGGGAATGTAAGTATCTTCGTCTGTCCACTACGCAAGGTCTCTCAAGCAGTGCTTTTCCCAGACACCTGATATTCAACATCCCACTCTCAAAACTATATACAAACTGCATGCTATCCACTTTGAATGCTCGTAAAGTATGGAGATACGACGGATCGTCAGAGGCAGACCCGAGCCGTGGGGACGTTCGTAGCCAGGTGAGTCCTCTCTCGGGGGAGTCACTCGCGATATCTGTCTTACACCCCCCGATTAGTCGGTTGCGTTTCAAGCACAGACTACACAACCGGAGGTGTGTGAACCATCCGCTGTTAGTCCTCACCGGGATAGTAACGCGCTCGTTGTGTATAGGTTTTCTTACACGTCGAGTCGCGCCAGTTGGCCAATACGGACGATAAGCCCCGGCACAGTTTGTTTCACCACTGCCATGCCCCTAAAGGCGCATGGAATGGTGAAGAAGATAGCTCGAGCATTAACGAGGTCTGAGAAAACTGTACCATAGCATGAAACTGTGGATGTAGATATGGATCATTGAGCGCAGCCTTTTCATACCCATTACAGAGCTAATGTGTTCGGCCCGGCCTCGAGACCAGATTTCGTCACATACTGAGGCAACCACCGCAAAGATGGGAGAGTACGGAGGGAACTCTTAGCAAACACAGTTTTAACCGACCTCGATGTCGAACAGTTACGTGGAAGAATAACAGCTATGTAGACACTCCTCTTTGTTCATAATTACAGGTATAATAGATCAACAAACAGCAGGGCATCTACGAACAGGCAAGGCATGGGAGGTATGATGCTAATCACAGCTTGGCATCCCGCTTCCTGCGAACCATCTGCTCCGGATCAGGGCCATCTCCATCCTTTACCTTAGGCTTCTCCACTTTCTCGAGCCCCCTCTGCATGTCCTCCTTCTCGTCCGTGATACCGTCTTCGCTAGTGTCACTTCGTCGTTTCGCTCCTCCCTTCGCAGCATCCAAGCCATTCCCTACAGTCTCCACGCCCTCCCTCGGAATCATCGCCGTCAACGCTTTGATATCGATCTGCCCATCACTCGTGCGTGCCCTAGCGAATTGCTTCTTAACTTCCTCCATCACCCGCGGATACGCTTTCCTGGCTTTCGCCAGCCTCTCTTCGTCATGGACCAGTTCTTCCTTCCGCTTCCGCACCATATCCCGGGTCCTGTCGAGGTACTCTCCGAGTTTCTTGATGTCAGATATGCCTGCACCAGGTCCATCTCCAGCATCATTATCGCGTTCCTCGTGATTTGCCTTTCCCTCAGCAGCTCGTGCCTTGTATTCCTCAATCTTTGCATGCATCCCTTCACCCCCTTCGTTACCCTCGCTTTCCACGCGATTCTTGACATGTTTCGCAATACCATCTACCCGCCGTTGAATGCCCTCCGGAACACTGCCTCCGAGCCCTCTAGAAGTTCTGCCCCTCCCTGTACTACCAGACCCATTGACAAGGGTCTGACTAGCAGGGGCTTCCTGTGCAGGCGCGCCCCGTGACCCCTCCATAAGTCGTTTCCAGTCCCATCCAATCCTTTCCCACTCAACCATGCGGGGTGCATTGAGAATAGGCGACGGACGTAGGATGCATGCAGCCGTTTTATTAGCGTCCACACCCTCCCTGTCGCAGGCGGTCCGAAGGGGATTGTTGGGCGTCAGGAGGGCATGTGCAATTTGTTGGGCTGTTGTGGGTGCATTGGGAGGTTGGACCTGGAACGCCGGTTCACGTCCGAATCCGATTGTTGCCACACGGATGAGGATGTTTCTGTGCATAAGATACAGGGCCAACCATCGCACGGGAACGGGTTTTTACAAGAGGCAAGCATTGAATGGCCAGACAAATGGATAATGAAGAGAGAGCGTACGCAGTGAGTCCAAAAACAGGTTTGACGCCATCGATTTCTCTGCCTGTGAGGAAGCTATGGACGCGTATAGAACCACCTTGACTCCACGGTCTATCGACGTATGAGTAATAAGGTCTAGACGGGTCAGCCGACAATCGATCAGTTGTCAAGAAGGAAGATAAAGGTCGTGCGAAGATCGAAGTTACTTCAGATTCATTCAGATTGGGCTGGGATACGTACGAAGAGAGCGTGAGCGCGACAGTACGTGGAAAGAAGGAACCAATTGCGCACTTGAAGCGTCTTGTCGAGGATGAGGACTACCACACTGGTGAGGATCAGCGGTTGTATCAGGTGTATACTGTGCAGGTATAACCCACGGAGTGACTACGGTCTGATTACCGGCGAGGAAAGGCTCCGTGATGCATAACAGTGGGATCCTTTCAGGATCCTGAGGCAATCCGGTCTAACCCACGCTCAGTGAGCATGATGCGGCACGCTGTGGGGGATGTCTAAACATTCACCTCCTCGAACGCTTCGCGCCTCTGTGGTACTATATGAGTGGATAATTGAGATCAGAACGTAGAAAGACGTACGGCCGTATCCTCCACAGTTACATCCCGAGGGTCCACCTTCCCTCCCGGCAAGGCAGTGTCACCAGCATACTCGCGCAGAGAAGATGATCGTCTACACAAAGTCGCACAAATGGAGCGTATTTGATGAGTACCGACGCAATTGACCGCCTAGCTCGCGAAGAAAAGGCAAACCTGCTCAGTATGACGTAGACATCCCCAGTGCGACCGACGAACAACGGTACGAGAACAGCAGCGCTTTGACTACGAGGAAATCGAGCGTTGGTACGGAGAGCACGGTAATCCAAGAGATTCTGGATACACCTTCGCGTCGAATGAATTGTCAAGCGGCTGAACTCCCAAACGACACATACCGTCTCGATTCCTCCTTGAGGGTTGCTAGCGTCGTTTCAAAAAGTTCCGGGATAGGTCGGGGATAATGCATGGAGTTGGTAGGTTGCAGAGTTGCCGACCGAGAGTCGTCAGAAGGCATTATGCAAAACGCTAGAGTGTGAAGGCGATCAGCAGTGAATTCACCTCTTGAAAGTTGGCCTGCTCGATATGTATATAGAGATCAGCCCTTCACAGCTTCAACGCCCGTCGTTGACGACGCTGATAACGGGCTGTCCCAATCAGAGGCGCCCATGGCTGTGCAGAGGATGAGCGCTTGAAACTACGCGTCCGCGTCATTCACGTATCGGGCGGGTCAATCAAATGAGATTCGATGATGCGAATACCATGCGCGACTACGCTAATCATCGACAGAAAGCATTGGATGACATGCAGGTACTCGGAGCTCCCTCACCTGTAACCTTGTGCCTAGCCTGTGTGATCCTAGGCATTTGCTGCCAACTGGTACTTAGAGTTACATGGCCTGCAAACCGGTGGATGGTTACCGTTGGGTACAAACCACCGCTGAGGACTGGAATTTGGCTGGTATTGACTTCTGACATGTGTGCCTCATGACGAGTCGGATGGGACCTGCTTAGGTAGTGTCGCACTTCTACGACCCCATTTTCCTTAGCATATCTGCAAATGCATCCATCTCCGCCTTCGGACCTGATTTCGCTTGCTGATGGTGGGCTACTAGATTCTGTCGCTACCCAAGACTGGTTCGTATCAGAGGTTATTACGTTCGTGTAGAAGCAACTTACTCTGGGGTCGTGCTGCAAGTGTTGCGAGGTGTTTTCCATCTTTCTTGAGAAGTCTTGCCATGTACTCGTATATTTCCGCACCAGGATGTCGACTCTGTCGGGGGGGTCTACCCTCATCCCATTGTACGGCACTCTCACCCAATTCTTGCTCGTCTTTCCCTCTCCACTAAATATCTCCCTAAGAACTTCCACAACGCAATATGCATACCATGCACTCGCGTGTTCTCCCGTACACCCGTCACCAGTTGTAGGCCCACCGTGCGTACTCAGAGTGACCAGAAGGGCAGCAAGATGGGCGACGGACGGTGCCTCGGATGGCTTTGAGTACGTCAGCGTGTAGAGCTGGGCATAGTCGAGATGTCGCGTGAGACATTCCGAAGTGCCGTCGTACGCCAGGCTGATTGTATCCTGGTCACTGGTGGTTGTCCCGCTGTGGATGTTACTGAGAGGTAGTGGTGTCGGGACAGACGGTGACCTTTCTATGCGTCCGATGGCCTCTCTTCCTGATGGATGTCGGATATGCACGAGCAGAAATTCGTGATGGGCAATTGAACCGGTACCAGTAACCTTATAATGACATATTTTTCGAAGACGACAATGCTTACTCTCGCCGAGTATTTGGATCGCGCTCGCCCATGTGTGTATAGGCGCGGTGTAGTCGTGAGCAGGGAACAGCACGGAAGGTAAAGATCGGTCGCTCGTCTTCTTCTTCTTCTTGAGCCAGGATAAGACGTTCATGGCAGCGGCGGAGTGGACCACCGCGTGCGTCGGACACGCATGCTGGTTGACCAACTTGCGGTTGTCAAGGGTCTGATAGGACATTGTTTACACCCCCCATCGGAAGGGTCGCAAACAACCCCCTTCCAAGCTGACGAGGACCGTTGGACTCAACAATGTTGCTCGACGTATCGGTGAGTTCCATCCTAATTCTATCCTAACATCCGTCTAACTCTGGTTGGTAGCGCAAGTTATTCTCCCGTTCAGACCGAGTCAAAGGCACCGATTTTCACCCCACCGAACCATGGCTGCTCACAGGTCTCTACAACGGTACTGTCAACATCTACAACCACGAAACAGGTGCCCTCGTCAAGACGTTTGAAGTATCCACCGTCCCAGTTCGATGTGTCCGCTTCATCGCACGCAAGAATTGGTTCGTTGCTGGGTCAGACGATTTCCAGCTACGCGTGTTCAATTACAATACCCATGAAAAAGTCACTTCGTTCGAGGCCCATCCAGATTATATTCGATGTTTGGCCGTTCATCCGACTGCAAGCATTGTCCTTACAGGAAGCGACGATATGACCATCAAGTCGTGGGATTGGGACAAGCAGTGGAAATGCATACAGGTTCGTATCCGTCTGTCGCCACGTCTATCCACCATGAAAATATCCACGCATAGGTCTACGAAGGACATTCCCACTACGTCATGAACATAGCATTCAACCCAAAAGACGCCAACACCTTTGCATCCGCTTGCCTCGACCGCACCGTCAAGATGTGGTCCCTTGGTTCTCCACACCCTAATTTCACGATGGATGCGCACGACAAGGGCGTCAATTACGTCGATTTCTATCCCGGCCCAGACCGTCCATACATCGTTACCACCGGTGATGACAAGACTATCAAAGTGTGGGACTATCTCAGCAAGAGTTGTGTACAAACGATGGAAGGACATATCAATAACCCCTCGTTTGCGGTCTTCCATCCGAACCTACCGATCATTATTAGCGGCAGTGAAGATGGCACCGTCAAGTTCTGGAATAGCAACACGTATAGGTTAGAGAACACGCTGAGCTACGCCCTCGAGCGAGCTTGGTGTGTCGCGTTACGCAGGGATGCCAACGAAGTTGCTGTGGGCTACGACGAGGGTATCGTTGTTATAAAGGTATGTTCCCCCAGATTGTTTCCGCCTGCCTTCTTACGAGCGGCGCTGCCACCGCCCTAGCTTGGCCGGGACGAACCGACATATAGCATGGACTCCTCAGGAAAACTTATCTACACCCGTAACCAACTAGTTCTCTCCGGCAATATCCAAAGCTTGTCGCCCGACGACCCCTTACCCGAAGGCACACGCATTCCACTCAGCATCAAAGAACTCGGTACCACCGAGATTTTCAGCAATGCTCTCTTTCACAGCCCAAATGGCCGATTCGTCACTGTCGTGGGCGATGGCGAGTATATTGTCTACACAGCGTTGGCGTGGAGGAATAAATGTTTTGGAGCGGGGTTATCCTTTGCATGGGGAAGTGATTCGAACACATATGCGGTGTTGGAAAACAGGGTCAAGCTGCGTGTGTACAAAAATTTCAAGGAGAGAGGTGGAGTTGGGATGAAGGGATGCGGGAGCTGGTCCATCGATGCGATATTTGGGGGACCTGTATTGGGCGCGCGTGGGAAGGGGTTCGTGGTCTTCTGGGATTGGGAGACGGGGGAAGTGGTGAGGAGGATTGATGTTGAAGCGAAAAATGTGCGTGCCTCCCTTGTTCGCGTGGTGTCTCAGGTCGGGGTCGAAGCGAGGCGGCCAGACTTTGGGCAATGAAGATTGACTCTGATTCGAACGTTTCCGCGATAGATCTACTGGTCGGGGACGAGCTCGTTTGTTGTTATTGCCTCCGAAGATTCGTTCTATGTCCTCCGCTTCAATCGGGACGCATATAATGCCAAAGTTGAGCAGGGTGTGGATATCACCGATGAAGGGGTGGAAGAAGCATTTGACATCGTTGCTGAGATCTCGGATAGGTGCGTTCGTCGTTTTGAGTGGATTCGCGTCCTTGACGCGCCTGACTTGTGTGGCGGCTGCGTAGTGTCAGGACAGCGAAATGGGTCGGAGATTGTTTTATCTACACGACGGCGAGTAACAGGATCAATTACTTCGTCGGGACGGAGTCGTATACGATCAGCCCATCGGATATGTACGTCTTACTCCCTCTGTTCTCGTTTTCCCTACTCACTGCATTGCTGACCTGCTATGCAGACCGCTGTACATTCTCGGATATGTCCCCGCCCACAACCGCGTTTACCTGGCGGACAAGGACATGAATATATATGCATACAGCCTTTCCCTCAGTGTCGTGGAGTACCAGACAGCGGTGCTACGGGGAGACATGGACGCCGCAGCTGAGATTCTGCCCTCTATACCGAAAGAACAGTTGAATAAGGTGGCTCGGTTTCTAGAAGCTCGCGGTATGTTTCTCCCTTGGGCACCTTGTCCCCATTGCTCTCGTTGGAAAATGGAGATATAACCGTTCTTCGTTAGACATGAAAGAGCTTGCACTTCAAATATCCACCGACCCCGATCACAGATTTGATCTCGCCCTTCAGCTCGATGACCTGGACGTCGCGACAGAAATCACACGATGCATGCCTGAAGCCGAGGCAGAGACGAAGTGGAAAGCCCTCGGGGATCGCGCTTTGGCGGTTTGGAGATTCGACTTGGCGAAAGAGGCCTTCGACAAAGCGGGAGATTTGAGTTCGTTGATGCTTTTGTCGTTGGCTGTTGGGAATAGGGACGGGTTGAGGAAAGTGGGAGATCTGGCTGGTATGCATGCGCTTTTCCTTTTCGTTTCTTTCCCCCCTGCGCTTTGTATGAGGGGAAGTGTTATGCGCATGGGATAGATGATGAGCGTGACTGACAACATGTTCCAGAACAGAAGGGGGCTAACAACCTAGCGTTTGCGACATTTTTCCAGTTAGGGGATACACAGGCATGTGTGGACTTGCTTGTGAAGACAAATCGTGCACCGGAGGCGGCGCTGTTCGCGCGTACTTATGCACCGAGGTAATATATCCCCACTGCATACTCTCGCGGACGCTGACCAGATGACGTCTGCTTGAACGCACAGTCTAGTGCCCAAAGCAGTGGACGCATGGCGCACTGAACTGCGGAGAAGGAACAAATCGAAGATTGCCGCATCGATCGGCCATCCGTCTGAGCACGCCGACCTGTTCGAGGAAGGATGGCACGACGTTCTCTGTCGCGAGGCTGAGTTGAGTTGCGAGGTCGAACCGAGATGATCATGGGATTGAGTGAATTGTATGTTTTATATTCCGTTCGACCCCCGGTTGTGATTGGCGGCACGCCTACGAAGCATATACATAATTGGTAGCAGTCTAGACTTTGTCCCGTGTGAATTTGCCTGCACCAAGCTCGAGTCTTTTTCTTCCACTCATACTCTCCTTCATCGTCCTTCGTTTCGTGGAGCGAACAAGCGTGGTCGTCACTGTTTCGACACACACGACCGATGGCGTCGACGTCAACGCACGCCGTCAGCTCTGGCAACCTTGCAGACCTCGTCTCGACATTCAACTCGGCCATAGTGTATCCTTCCGACGATGCTATCTTGGCCGTTCTCCATACCCGCTTTCGTTCTGACTTACCCTACACGCGAATCGGGACGACACATCTTGTCGCCATCAATCCTTGCAAGATCCTCTCCAATGCAGATGATACCACCGCACGGGAGTATCAAGAACGCTGTTATAGGGATACCAGTCTGTCGCTGCAGAGCGCTAGCGTACTGCAGCCACACATATACCAGCTCGCCACGCAGATGTATCTCCTCATGCGACGGAGAAAAGAGTCTCAGTCGTTGGTCATGCGGTATGTCATTTCTTTCAGGTCATATTTGGTGCACTAGTTGACTGACATTAACTGTTGTGGTTGGGCAAATGCAGTGGGGTGACGTGTTCAGGCAAAACGTACAGTGCGCGTCTCCTTGTGAACCAAGTTCTTCGTCTCTCTGCCCATTCCAAGAAGGAGCACAGGGTTGCCAGTCAGATCAAGGCACTTCACACCCTCCTTGATGCATTCGGAAACTCCAAAACCCCTCTCAGCCCAAATGCATCTCGACATGGTCGTTACCTGGAGCTTCACTTCAATGACCGCGGGCGGATTGAGTCCGCAAAGGTGCTCGCCTTTGCACTCGACAAATCCCGTCTTAGTCGGCTCACTCACGAGGAGCGCACATTTCATATCTTTTATCAATTCCTCGCTGGCGCCGCACCTCAAGAACGCGACCATTTTGCCCTTGAGGATCCCTCCGACTATGCATTGCTAGCATCGTCAGGATGCTATCGTCTCCCGAGCGGCCCTTTCAGTGACGATGCCATCGCAATGGAAGATGTCCGCGTAGCCATGCGCACTCTCGGCTTCAAACCTAAATCGCTCTCTTCAATATTTTCCGTATTATATGTCGTACTCCTTTTAGGCAATATTCAATTCACTGAGGCCGATGCCAAGGACGTGTCAGCCTCAGTAGCCAACATGTCTGTTCTGGAACAGGTGGCACGTCTTTTAGGTGTCCCACCGGAAGACCTCGTACAGGCCCTGACCAACAAATCGAATTATGTGCGCAAGGAACTATGCACCGTCCTTCTCAATGTCGAACAGAGTATGGCGCAACGAGACCAGTTCATGCGGGACTTGTATGCGATCCTGTTCGCATATGTCGTGGAGACGGCGAATCATAGAATCTATCCTGTCGGTCGGGTAACTCCTCCCTCCACACAAATCGTCGTCCTCGATCAACCGGGATACCAGACCCGGGAACCTAGCGCTACGGGATCCGTGATGCTAACTGGGAACGCACCTCTCGTGTCGGCATTCGGCCAGAACGGGTTCGACGAATTTTCTATCAACTTTGCCAACGAACTCGTACACTCCTACATTCTTCGTCACACCTTCGAGGATGCTGTTGGTTATAACGGACATATAACGAGTGACGGTGTCTCCTTACCTTCGATCGTGACCGTAGACAATTCTGCTTGTGTCGAACTTCTTCGCGGTGCACAGATAAGCCAATGGGCGGCTCGCAAACCAGGTGGTTTACTCGGTATCATGAACAAAGCATCATCGGCATATAAGTCTGGGAAGACGGGAGACAAAAAGGCTGAAGATATGTTACAGGATTTTGTCGCTAAATTCGGCGTACACACGTCGTTTATCGCGAGCCCTAGTCAAGCGGGCACTAGCGAGCGCAATTTGTTCGGCGTCAATCATTACTGGGGAAGTTGTTCCTACGACGTGACCCACTTCATCGAGAAGGATGCGGACGTGCTGGACGTTGCGCTCGTGACGCTCCTTCGATCTTCCTCGGACCCGTTCGTCGCTAAGCTGGTTTCGGGACCATCGCTGGCTACTGAGCAACACTCCAAGGACGAATCGATTGCCGTTCAGGCACAAGTGTCATCCCGACCGCTCCGACAACCTACACCCGTCACTTTGCCCGATGCCTCCGTATTGCCCGCTACTAGTGACGACCAACCGCAGTTAGATCCTACTAAGATCTACTCCGTGTCCACACAAGTGAACTTTACACTCTCAGAGTTGTTTGCTCCGCTGGATCGGACACGTCTCTGGACACTATCATGTATTCGCCCCAATGATTCAGGTTCTCCAAATTCCTTCGACAAACGCCGTGTCAAGGCTCAAATCCGGTCACTTCTCATTCCTGACATCGTGGCACGTCGCAGCGTCGAGTATGTCGTTGACTATTTGCAGAACGAGTTCTGCGAGCGGTACGTTCCAACGATGCGAGGATCGGATGCCGAACGCATTCGGCAGTGTGCTGCTTCCAATGGGTGGAAAGAAGGTTCGGACTATGTCCTTGGACATCGATCAATTTGGCTCGCCTATGATGCATGGAAAACTGTCGAAGACGGATTGCGTGCAGCTGAAAAGGAGCAACGGAAGCAGGATGCTGATGGTGCTGCTGGGGAGGACGAAGAGAGTGTGGTGGGAGATGATGGGACAGAGTATACGCATGCGGATGCTGCGCTTGAAAATGAAAGCCGTGACAATTTGCTTATCGCGCGTGTGGGAACGCATGGGTCGCGGTATCAGGACCCTAATCAAGCGGCGTCGTATGGAGGATCAGGGCTACTTTCCCCAAACGCCGTGGCGCCCGCCTACACGGATGAAGGGGATGGTTGGGGATCAGAATGGGGCAAGAAAGGTACCAGCGTCCCAGGGTCGATACCAGCTTCAAAGGAAGGCGCCGGCGGCATGATCACCCATTCTGCACCCGCGGCAGTGGAAGAAGTGCCGACTAGTCGCTCTCGTCGTTGGTGGTTGTTCATCGTGTGGACTCTCACGGGCTTGATACCATCCTTCGTACTTCGCCTTGTCGGTCGGATGAAGCGACCGGATGTCCGATTAGCATGGCGAGAGAAGTTGACTATTTTCATGCTCATCTTCTTGCTCAATGGCGTCGTCATCTTTTATATCATCGAGTTTGGCCGGTTGCTGTGCCCCAATTATGACAAGGTGTGGGATTCGAGCGAGGTTGCCCAACATACTGGCACCAACGATTGGTGGGTCTCAATCCAAGGATGGGTCTACGACATGTCGAACTTCATCCACGGAGACCACAGCGATATCTCTGGCGAAGCGAGCAATGCGCAGAGTAATTTGGACCTGCTGGTTGGCCAGGACCTTACGGATTATTTCCCTCCCCCGTTAGCGCTGGTCTGCAGCGGTTTGGTCACCCAAGCATCGCTCGAGTTGACGTACAAGAATTTTACGCCTACGGTTCCGACTGCCATGCACAATTCGGGAGCCACACAGTCAGCTACGGGTACTGCGTTGGATAATGCGGATTGGTATACCGCCACGTTCCTACCCAAAATCAAGCAATACAGGAAAGGTGCTCTCGTATGGGACCCGAGTGATATTGCCTCTCAGGCAAGTGATCAGAACATCCAGCGGTGTGTTCCACACATTACATATTTATTCGTGATGATTTGACGTTCCACTGTTCTTGATACCGTAGGATATGGGCCATTTGGGAAGGCGGCGTTTACGACCTCACTGACTACGTCAATACTGTATCGATCAACCAGGGCGCCACGAATACGTATCAGTTCCTGAACACGGATATTACGAATGTCTTCAAACAACAAGCTGGCCAGGACATTACTTCGAGCCTGAATGGGGTACTGGCGACACTGGACTCGTCTACTGCGACCACAAACATGGACTGTATCCGGAACGCGTTCTACCTCGGCGAGACAGATTTCCGGAAGACGGCACGGTGTCAAGTGCAAAATTACATGCTCTTGGTCTTCACTAGTATCATTTGTGCATCCATCGTGCTGAAATGTAAGTTGGGAGACGTTTGACTCGTGGGACCGTATGCTTATGAACCTCGAGTCCTTTGCGCCCTTCAGCTCAGCCCGAAACGTCATCCGGAACTTCAAGATAAATTCGTGCTTTGTCAAATTCCATGTTACACTGAAGGCGAAGACTCCCTTCGACGTACCATTGATTCCCTTGCGGCTATGCGCTACGATGACAAACGGAAGCTTCTTTTCATCATCTGCGACGGAAATATCATTGGGAGCGGTAACGACAGGACTACCCCGCGTATCGTCCTCGACATCCTTGGTGTGGACCCGAAAGTAGATCCGGAGCCTCTGATGTTCCGATCGATAGGGGAAGGCTCTAAGCAGCTCAATTACGGCAAGGTATACTCTGGCTTGTATGAGTTCGAAGGTCATGTCGTCCCGTGAGTGCACTTTCGATATTCTGGCATTAATGTAGTGGCTGCAACGCGCGTTGCAGGTATATGGTTGTCGTCAAAGTCGGGAAACCTACAGAGCGATCCAAGCCTGGAAACCGTGGCAAACGTGACAGCCAAATTCTCTTGATGCGCTACCTCAATCGCGTTCATTTTGATGCTCCGATGTCACCGTTGGAATTGGAGGTATACCACCAGATGAGGAACGTCATTGGGATCGATCCCGCATTCTACGAATACATATTCACTGTTGACGCTGATACCGTGCGTTCTGTTCTTGCTGACTACTGGGTAGTGAGCTAATGTCTGTTTTAGCAAGTGACAATGGATTCGTTGAACCGGCTGGTAGCGTCGGCTGCGGATGATTCCAGTATTATTGGCATTTGCGGAGAAACTAAGTTAACAAATGAAGAGGGGTCTTGGTGGACGATGATTCAGGTGCGCGACAGCTTCTGTTTGCTCTGTGCGATTAACTAATTCTTCAATAGGTCTACGAATATTACATCTCCCACCACCTGTCGAAAGCGTTTGAAAGTCTTTTTGGTTCGGTTTCCTGTTTACCAGGGTGTTTCTCGCTGTACCGAATCCGGACCGCCGACAAGGGAAGACCTATCATCATCTCCAATCGTATCATCGACGAATACGCTGAAGGCCATATCGACACACTTCACAAGAAGAATCTGTTCTCTCTCGGTGAAGATCGTTTTTTGACGACGCTGCTCCTCAAGCATTTCCCAACTTTCAAGACCAAGTTTATTCCAGATGCGGTGGCTCATACCATGGCTCCTGAATCGTGGCGCGTACTGTTCTCGCAGCGACGTCGTTGGATTAATTCAACTATCCACAACCTCTTGGAGCTTGTGGTCTTACCCGAGTTGTGTGGCTTCTGCTGCTTCTCGATGCGATTCTTTGTCTTCATCGACTTATTGGGTACCCTGGTGTGCACACTCGTTCGTGATGTTAGGAGTGGCTGCTGATTCAGATTAAACTTAGATTTTACCCGCCACAGTAGTATATGTGAATATCGAACACAACTCCCGCTTATCGCAACTACTAACTTTTTCTGCAGCTAATCTACTTGATTATCGTCGTTGCTACTGGCCAAGCCGCGGTGCCCATCATCTCTATCATTATGTTGGCAATAACGTATGGTTTGCAAGTAAGATTGAAATCTCACAACACTTCAGCTTACTGACTTGATATGTTAGGCGTTGATCTTCATCATCAAGCGAGAGTTCATGCTTGTCGGTTGGTTGGTGGTTTATTTACTCTCGTATGTACCCTCCACGTTTCGTTTGGGAGGTTCTGACTCCTGTCAGATACCCTGTTTATGGCTTTTTCCTACCCGTATACTCGTTCTGGTGCATGGACGACTTCTCCTGGGGTAACACTCGAGTTGTTATTGGTGAAGGCGGTAACAAGAAAGTCCTCATGAACGAAGAGGAACGTTTCGATGAGTCCGTGATCCCCCTGAAGAAGTTCGGTGGTACGTCAGACCATCAAGTGATGAAGTAGTTGGGTCATTGATTCTTGCCCGTAGAGTACGAAGCCGAAGCTTGGGAGCGTGGTTCCCACCGCTCAGACGAAACCGGATATACCAAACCTCGATCTCAGAGGCGATTCGTGCAATCACGTCCGAGCTCCCCGCAGTCCTTCCACCAGTCGATGGCTGGCGACTATTACCGAGACACCAACCCCATGAACAATTCTACCAGCAATATTCGTAAACCCGCTTCGCACCAGAGCCATGGGTCACGGCAAGGATCCCTGTATGACGAACGTCAGCGTACTATCTCCCAGTTCGCAGCGCCGCAGTTGCCTTTTATGCCCTTTGGTGGAGGGCCGGGCTCGGTGACGGGATCCGACCATGGTGGTTTGATGCAGCCACAGCTACCATCCTTCGGGTACCAGCATACCGGCAGTGTGTATGGGATGATGCCGGCCGGCCCTCGCGCGACGATGATGTCGAACATGAACATGCCTACAGGCTCGGGATCGCAACTTGGTGGGTTTGGATTATTGCCCTCCACTCTCGGGGATACACGTCCGGTGTCAACGTTCTCGATGGCAACTTCCGTCAATGCATTCTCTGGACCAAGTTTCAATCCCAATCCCACCGACGAAGAACTTTACAATGCGCTGCGAACATACCTCAGTACCCAGGACCTGATGACAGTCACGAAAAAGTGAGTGGTTGAATGAACCAAGCATACTCGATGCTGAAATTCCGTAGAACTGCTCGGGAAGCGATCATGGCAAAGTTCCCTAAAGCAGATTTAACGTCACGCAAGGAGTTTTTGAACCAGTCTATCGACAATATCCTCTCTGGCCCACCAACGTCGATATAGATCAACATACAAGCATTTGATGGGACGCTTGTAGGCGGATCAACCGATCTTCACTTTTCATTCTTTCCTTGCACATCTTCCATCAAACACGGACTTAGACATGTGTCCTTGAAGGACAATTAGCACAGTTGTGTAGTCTGCCTTGCACTGCTCGTTTGCATAGTTAGGGACCATAAATCACAGTAGTATTGAAGATACTCCTTAATCATATTTTTCGATCAGCTTTCTTGCAAGAGCTTACTGTAAAAGTTGATTCCAGTCTGCTGGGAGAATGATGTGATTACTTCTCTCAGTAGCTGAGCAGTGCCTTGGCATTGGTGCAGGTCAAATGAAGTACACCGCGACGTATCTTCCACAACTAGGATTTGTACTTGGGGGGCCAACAGTGATAGCTTTTCATACCGCGTTTTTCGTGCGGTTGGTGTGCATGACTCGGAAAGACGAGTACATTCTTATTCTTCCCTATTCAGGTCTACTCGGAACGTGATGTTCGGAAGCGAGATACCGTAGCGCTGGAACGTCCTCTCTAGCTGCTACGGATTGGAGCGCTAGACCCTACCGGTGAAGGGATATCATCTTGTAGTGAAGAAACCCGTGATATGCGAGGGTATGACATGGCCCCTTTCTAATTTCTGTGCTTCAACCGACTCTCTGTCAAGTATCGTTTGGGGAACCACGTAGGACAGTTCCACTGAGCGCCGGTCAACTCTGCAATTATCATCTGCACAACAACCTCAGCACTTCGCCCCGAAAGTCAGTGCCTGATGTTGTGGTAAACGCAACCTCTACCCACCATGCAAACGCACGGGGCATTCCATGCCCCGTGTAGCCAGCTGCAATATATTGCCCTTCGTAGTCTTCCTTCTGTCCGGTGGAGAAATTAAACACCGGTCCAACCTGACATACGCTAGTCAGTCCATATCCCCCCACGGTACATCGACAACAGAAGTACAAATGGGTCGCCTATATCCGTGTATCCCATGATACCAGTCTTGCCCGGAAAATCATCAGTGGAGGGAAACACTAAGTTACAAGAACGCCTCACCCACTCCATTTCAGGTTCATTTCCGTGCTCGTGCTTGCCTTCGAAAACTGCAGGAAGGAATTTTCTTAGCTCTTTCCCAACGACGGGATTTATGCTCGAGTCATCATCCATGTAGAGCTCAAATTGGGGTCCAGAGGCTTCACGTCCTCCTCCCAGGATGACCAGAGGGGTTTCTTCGCCAGGTCTGAGTAATCGGGGGAACCAGTATTCACATCCCTATAAGAGCGAAGAGTCAGGCATATCATAACGTCCGAGTCAGAGGAAGAATCACTCGATTTGCGATCCAGCCATTCGTTTTAGTCGGTGCTTGTCCTACGGATGCTCTGGTAGCGATCACCTGTCCGCGAGTGGGTATGATACCGCTTGGTCCAGCGAGGGATGGCAACAAATGCGAAGCGTATGCGTTCGTAGCATGCACTATGCGCGAGCACGAAATAGACCCACGTGGCGTAGAGAGGATGAATGTTGAGCCTGCATTCGAATCCTCACTGGACGACCGAGTTATTGAGGTTACTGGTGTGTGAGTGTGGAGCTTCAGATCGAAATGTTCGCTGGTGCGCTGTTTTGCATGCTGATATAGCGATGTGACGAGCTTCAGGGGCCAAAGATTATGACCGTGTATCTTAACTGCAGGGTAGGGCGGGCCGTAGCTCTGAAGTCGCTCTTTAGCTTAGCGACAAGGCAGAGACGTGAAGTCCCTACGTTCTCGACTTCGCCTCTGGTCAGCCATTGCACGTCGTCCACGTTTATGCCTGCATGTTTGGCACACTCAAAATCGGTCCTGGTTTCCCTCTCTTCGTCTTCTGTGAGAAAAAGGCAGACATTCCCGCCGGTGACCAAGTCTACCTTGTCCGACCAACCGTTTCTCTCGATGATGTTGACGAGTGATGATGCAGTATGTTCTTCCAAAGCAGACGAACGTATAGCTTCATCAGTACCGAACTGGTTCTGTCTCACGGCAAAACTGTAGAATGTGTGGGGTGTAAGGTGACCGCCATTTCGCCCTTGCAACACACCACACGGCGTCAACCGCGAGACCTACTCCAAATAACAAGAGTTGACGTTACCAGTCGCACCGCTGCCTGTGAACGAATCATCCGTCAGCTAGAACTCTTGAAGGGGACGAGACACGGACAGAAATCTCTGGCTTCCAATATGACCACACGCAGTGGGGCATCTAGGATAGTCTGATTTCCCACTGCCTCTGCGATGTGGTAGGCAACGCTGATACCGCTGATCCCTGAACCGATGATACAGATATCAGCATCGGTTGTTAGAGGGCCATGACTTCCTTCGCATGCGAGGGGATTTGCATCAGGCGACGAGTGTGTCCAGAAAGAACGAGTGGGGTTTGCGGAAGGCAACTTGGCGGGTTGAGGTAGATACTCCGCCGAGACTGAGACGACTGCGTCGAATGCTGCCTGTGCATTTTTACTTCCCTCGAAACCGAGGGTGGCCGACCGTCCGAGCATATGAGTAGTAAAGCGGGACGCGGTGACTTGCACCTTCAAGAAACATGCACTGGGCTGGTGCCGATCACCAGCTGGTAGTGCAACGGAGGATAACCGTATCGATCGAATGTACCCAAACCCAAATGGCTCTCTGCAGATAAACCAGCTTGAAGTGGTGTCCAAAGGCCGCTGCACACCCTTGGATTGTGATGCCGGCTTCCGAACACATAGAACAAGTATAGATCTAAAACGTAGTACTGGAGGCATGGACACTAGGTATATATGATCAATCCAAGCATCCCATTCAAGTAGAAGTAGTATAGAAGCCAAGATGCTCGGAAACAGTGTACTCTAGGCCTCAACGTTCGTGAATAGATTCTTTATAGGGTTGTGGTTTACGAGTCTTCGAGACCCGAGAACTGGCTGAACTCGTGCGTGATTCGCCTTGGGCTTCCGGCGCGGAGAGTAAGCGTTCAGTCAGTCGTACCTTCCTGTCTCTCTTCTTTCCTCTGGCGCGACTGCCGGCGGGCGACGTGTTAGCAACGGCAGCCTGGGAGAGCAGTCGCTCCTGCTCAGCGAGCTCCTGCTTCACACGTTCTTCCTCAGTTGCCCACCAACGGAGGAAATCCTCTTCCTGCTGTCTCGCACGTTCCTCTTCTTGGATATCTAAGAACGATCGCTTGTCTTTGGTTGCGGATGAACCTTGCGTCTGTTGCAGTAGCTGAATCTCGGCGAATGATGGTACCGCATCCTGTGCGCCGGGCTCCCCGCAAGATTGTACAGGACACAGGGTCCAAGCGGCCCTGGGCACGGGACCCAATGTAGGCGCAATCAGAGATAATTAAAAACAAGTAGTATATAACCCACTGTGCTTTTCCTGGTCTTAATAACCCAGATGAAGGATGGGGTCGCCTTGTTGGAGTGATCTTTGGTCCTAATGCTGATGGAGAACTCGCATTCGTCGGTCTGGAAGGTGTAGTCGGTACATGCTGGGGCCGCTTAAGTGAAGACACCTCGGCTTGCATGGTTGGGGCGCGTGTCGCAAACTGCTCGCTCGTCTTGCTAGGAGTATCCGTGGTCTTTGACAAACCTGAAGTGGAGGGAGACGGTGCAATCTTCTCCGTTTCAGCTTCTGCCATGATACTTTTGAGGTCCACCCTACGATTGATTCGTGATAGTACTGAAAGGACGACAAGCATTGTACATACCGAGGGGTGGACGGATTCGTCTTCCATACAGGCCGAGGAGTAAGCATGGCGTACTGGTTCACTGACGAGGTTGGTAGATCAGGCTGTGTTACATTTAAATCCAATGTGGGGGAAACGTCCATATCGCCTATTATGAACAAGTCATCCCCTGCTGTATCTCGCGATTCCACCTTCGATGACAAGAGGGGATTTAACGACGGACTTGGAGATGGAGGACAAGGAATAGGTCGTGACCGGGTTTTTGAGGTCCCAGGAGGATCCTTTTGAATCAGCGAGAACTTTAGGTTTGAAACGAGCGGTTCAGGAATATCCTGGTTCGCCAGCCACTCTTGGTGCTTTTCCATTGCCTCCGTGGCAAGCCTATTCGACCGCACAAGAGGTGACTTCTGCGCCTGCTTTGAACGTGTATACCCGGCCAGATGACGCACTTCCAACGCCCCTAGGTCATCCACAATCCTGGATTCCAAAAACATCTCCAAGTTAACAGCCATGTAATTCTCGATGCCCTCTACGAGGTCAACCGCATTGTAATGAATGGCATCAGTAAGGAGGTAGCAAGCGTTGTAAGGATTGAGGAGTCCCAGAATGACTTGCGAGCAAATGAGGACAAGACGATCAAGTAGTAGCTCGTTCTAAAACTTCAGATAAGTAGCACGTTTTCGGATGGATGCGCCACCTACTGCTGCAGCTAACATACGAAACATAAACTCGGCGACGTCATCAGCACTCTCCAAAAAGTCTGAAGCAGAGTCAAACCCAATCCCAGTCGAGATCGGAGAAGATGCCTACCAAGCGTATCGAACAACTTCTCCTCCCCAAAACAAATAAAGCCCAGAACAAACTGCATTACCTCCCACTCAAGATGATTCATCTGGACGTCGACGACACCTAACCGGTTTCGCCTACGAGAAGTCCAATCCTTATCCCCAAAGAATGCCGAGAAGAAAGGGCACCGTGCGCGAAGGACAACCGAATGTGTATAAACGACCTTGTCACGTAAATGTAGCGCCACATCAGGTGCAAGAGGGTCGGTACGAATATCTGGCTCGGACGGATCTGTGGCAGATTGCACATGATCAAAGAGTTCCCTATAATGCACGCATGCCGTCAATGCGGGTGCGCGTTTCACCACGGATTGGAGAGCTTGAGCGAGTTGAGGAAGCTCTAAGAGTTCGGCGAGAGTTACAAGCTCGCACTTGATTTGCATCGGCAGGATACCGACCGCCTTGCACTGCTCCGCCAAAACAAGCCCTACTCGGCGGTCCCACAATGCCAGCAAATCATCTGAGTAGAGATAATGGAGGAGGATCAGCGTCGAGAGCGGTTTGACTCCCGTCATGTGCAGATAGCCGAGAATCGACGATGTTACGAAGGGCAGGAAGCTGATCGTCATTCCGTGCTTGTCATTCAAGGGCTCGCTTCCAGATAAAACCGCCCGGAGTGACCGACAACGCGCGGCAAGCACAAGCCTGTGAGCAGGGAATGCCAAATTCTTGTCCACGCAAACCATAATGTCCGCGTCGTGCGTGGACGCCGCGGTGACTGTACCTTTGTCGAAAAGAACTCCTTCGGGTCTTCGTAACATGTCCATCAACCTTTCCAGCGAACCAATATCATCCAAAACTTCAGCGTCGTCCGTCTCATCGTTGGCTGGGATACGATTCCCACCGGTAGCACGCGCCCGACCGGAAATCACGTCTACCTCGGGCACGAATGGCATAATTGCAGTCATGTCTGCTTCAAGCGATCTCCCCGTGACTTGGATCGGCGGCGGCTTGTATTCGACACGTAGTGCCCCAAAGGATCCCGTACTATTCGCACACACCGCAACCACCCTCTGAATATGGGGCACACGCTGAAACTTGAACGACCTATTGCTGCCGCTCGTCACAGTGCTCTTCAAACTCCGAGAACGTACGTAGACGTGTCCCGATCGCGTGCACACGATGAGCGTGTCATCGCCTCCAATGTCGACATCCTGTACAATGACCAAGCAGTCAGTGCATGGCGACAGATTAGAAAGGACAGATAATCTACGCACTCGAACGCTGCCAACCTGGCGTCTCAACGCCCAGACTCGCTGGGGCTTAATCAGTTTGTCCCTTCTCCCGGATAAACCGAGTCCATCCAATTCTGAAGCGGTCGGGGCAGAGAATGTGAACACTTCACCATTAGACGACAACGCTGCGAAGGAATCTTCGCAGCTGACAATTTTTGTGATCGCGGTGCCCCTAATAGCTTGCGGAGGGCGATACACTGATATTTCAGAAGGGAAGGAATTCGCTGGGAAGCTACGTCACAGTTGACAATGTCTGATGTCTGATGGGTATTATACACTTACTTCACCTTGGATATTCCTCCATGCCATATACACACCACGTCACCACTTCTGAAAAGGCATGCAGTCGCAGTTTCCTGATTTCACGACCAGTTGGGATGGTACGGGGTAGAAGGACACGATAACACTAACCGACATCGCCATACCATATACAGGCTCCGTAATGGCAGATACCTGACGAGGAAAGACTTGCACTGGTGTTGCGGTCTTGTCATACCCTGTCAGTATGTGAATTAAAGAAAGGTTAGACACGCTCTTCTAACCCAAGTAGATTTCGGGAAGACGACGACGTTGATCCCATGACTCACCCAGGTGTCCACTATTGGTACCCCATGTCCACACTTGAGTATTCGACCAACAAGCGCTTGCAATCTTGCACGTAGCGACGCCCTTTATAAATTCCCTCTTCAACTGGCTGATCTTACGCGGAGTTGATTGGACGGGTTCCTGCGTAAACCCTCCTTGGTTGGTTTCCACTACATATCCCAGCTGCGAAAACCGATTGAGGCCCCAACTTAGGACTTCCCCCCCATTGGTGACGGCAAGGGTATGATCTTGACCAAGAGCGACGCTGACAACACTACACCCTGCCAGAAGAGTTATCGGGGTAGGGGCGTATACAGTATGGGAGAAGGGTCCAAGCCTTTAGGCGACCTTCAACAAGACGTATGCCACGCAGTAAAACAACGTACCGTCCCCCACTCCCGAAGCCGCATACCCGTAGATTGTCGCTAGCCTCACTTGTGAGGATGGCTGAAGGAGGAATCAATCAATGCGAACAATCTCGTAGGCTGAACGACGAAAGCATCCGCACAACTCGGGGGAGCAACTTGCCGATCGGCGGATTATCTTCGTCAAAGAAAACCTTACCCGTGTGTAACTTCGACATCTTGACGTCGCATACTCTGACTGTCGCGAAACGATCTTCCAACGAACAGCCTCCAATTTTCGGCACGTCTTTCATGGGAAGAATGACAGGATCAGGGAAAATACGGTCATTCGCGTCGCCAAGTCCAAGAGCAGCATTCCTGCAATACCAGAGTTGGCAAGGCGCGCGGTGAGTCTATGTCCGGATATAACGCCTCGGTCGCGAGAACTCGCCCGTAAAGGGAGGTCGATGTAGGGAACGAAACTCACCGATTTGTGCCCCATGTGAAAAGCTCAGCGGGAATCCGTTCGTCACAAGACAATGGCTTCGTGGTCGGAACGGTCGAATTGTACAAATCGAAGGCTGTGTATCCTTCGAAGTCCTTGATGGACGTGTCGATATCCGAATGCTTCAACAACAGGATTCTGCAAATAGGAGTTGGCGGATGAAGCATGTTACCCGGGTGAGAATGACACAAATGAAAGCCTTGTACCCAGCACGAAGGTCAATAGAGAGGAAGGAGAACTCACGCAGCCTCGATATTTCCGCAGTATAAGGCCCTGTGGAGGGCCGTCCAATGGTTCTCCTTGTCCGGCATGTTGACATTGATATTGGGATGCAAAAGTAGCATGCGTGCATACTCGGTACTGGAAGCATCTGTTGAGGAACACACAAGGTGAAGGACAGTACGACCGAGGTCGTCAAACGCATTTACTTCCAGTGCCGAAACGACCGACTTGCGCGACCATGAGTTCCCTGGAGGTGATTTCCCAGCACTGGAACTGGGACCCGCTGATCCGGAAGGGCCGGAACGGTCTCGCTCCAGAAGTCTCTGGAACGCCTGTTGGTTGCGTAGATGAAAGTACACATGAAGCCGTGTCATGCAGCGCTGGAAGAGACCGGACTGGACTTCGCGACCCAAAAGGAAGCACGCAGTGTGACCCTCTTGACCGCTTAGCCCAATCAAACTGTCTGTGCCGACAAGACGAGAGAGTAGCAGGCCGACTCTTCAGAAAAGGTCAGTCGAATGTCTTGCTTACTGTAAGTCAAGTAGCGGCGACTGCAAAGTTACTTGAGCGCTATCGTTTGAGTGTCGGTCATCATGACTTGTCAATGAACTCATGACTTGGAGATAACCGGGTTCGGAAACCCGAGCTTCCTTACATAATCCTCGCACGTGCGCCGATCCCGTTGTTTACCTCCAATCCTGCAAGTTTTTCCAGGTATGTAGTTTCTTTTCCTTGACATGAGCTGCATTCGGTTTTAAAATCCAAGTAAAGATACGAGTGGAAAGAAGTAC
The DNA here is from genome assembly GCA_024613165.1 of Pisolithus albus. Taxonomy (NCBI): domain Eukaryota; kingdom Fungi; phylum Basidiomycota; class Agaricomycetes; order Boletales; family Pisolithaceae; genus Pisolithus; species Pisolithus albus. Next base: position 275,690 of record JANFAB010000094.1, read on the forward strand.
GGCCAAGCCTCTGGATACAGTAGTAAAGGGTATGAAAATGAACAGCAAGAACATAAAGCATGAGTTACAGACGACGGAGAGAGAAGAACGAAGCGTGCACGATGTAGCGGCTCCCACAATTGTGTGTATGGGATTCGGGCTTGAATTGCCATCTACTTGGGGGGTGGAGTGGGGGGGCCTGCATCGAGGTGAATGCAATAACATAAGACTATTCCCTTTCCAGTTGGGATTCACACCAGCGAAACTCACCAAACAAACCGGGACGTGTAGGAGGGGTGGCAGGCCTGGGCGATACTGGACCACTCGGCACCACGGAAGGCATGAGAGCGGGATTTGCTTTACGACCAATCAACACAAGCGAAGATAGCACACTCCAAGTTAGTTCGAACCACATAGCCACCAAAAAGAGGGTGAACTTACGCCTCCACTGCGCCCAAGCGGGCACATTCGGGTTCGAGACAGGTTTAGGCGCTTCAATTTGTGGGACGGGAGCGGGAGCAGGAGCAGGAAGACCTTTCGGCGCCCTCTCACGTCGGGTTGGCTTATGGACGACACGCCATGCCGGACGAGCTTGAACAGGGGCGCCGTCGTCTACAGGGGGTGGCGTCGCCGCTGCAGGTGGCGGTGGCATGGGTTCTTGAGGCTTGTGTCAAGAAGAAAAAATCAGAATTGATTTCCACGAAGGGAAGAGGGTTTAACTGCGCACCCTTCGGTCTCCAATTCGGGCGAATACTCCCCTCCAGCGCCATGCTTGGACTTGACAGCCATCAATTCAGCTATTCACTGCAGGTGTTCGTCGTTCCCATCCAAGCCATGTATATGTCCGATGCAGCAAAAAAAGTCATTGAATGAACGTTCCATAACACCAAG